>OY856409.1:630239390-630276890 GCA_963693085.1 Alisma plantago-aquatica
TATTATTAGTCCTAACAATAGAAACTTGAATGATAAAAAACAAAAATTATGGAAAAATATGTGGCCAATATAAAAAAAAGAAGTATCCGGTTAATACGTAAATTGCACTATTTTATAAAATCTTTCATTGAAAAAATGTACATGTATATATTTCTATATATCATTAACATCCTCAGGATCAATATAGAACTTATAGATGAATCTATAGACAAAAAAATGACACTTCCTATATCCACTTCTATTTCAGGAATATATATATATATATATATATATATATATATATATATATATATATATATATATATATATATATATATATATATATATATATATATATATATATATATATATATATATATATATATATGCACTTGCTCATATTCATAATCGTGGTTTAAATGGATCAATTTTTTACGAATCTGGGGTAATTTTAGGTTATGACAATAAATCCAGTTTCATACTTGTGAAACGTCTAATTCTTCGAATGTATCAACATAATTTTTTGATTCATTCATCTAATGAATCTCATAAAAATAGATTTGTTGGACACAACAACACTTTTTTTCCAAAATGATATGGGGGGGCTTTGCGGTTATTGAAGAAATTCCTTTCTCGCTTCCATCCTTAATTGAAGAAAGAAAATAACCTCTTCCGTTCTAAACTTTTATGATTCTTCGAAAAAGAAAAATCATATTTTTTGTTCGTTTGGTTTATCATAAATAAAGGTAATCCAGTGTCAAATGTGTAAGAAATAGATAGAAATGGTTTTTTATATGGATAGGTGTGCATTAATAGTTTCATTTCATTCCCAAAATGGGATATTTTTCCATTTTTCAATATTTTCAATATTAAAATATATATAAATATTGAAATATATAAATAAAGATATATATATATATATATATATATATATATATGTACGATATATATATAGATTATATATAGATATAAAATTGATAAGAAATTAAAGACAGTTTCTATTAAATTCTAATTATTATCTATTAATTAGAATTCTTTCTATTGAATTTTGGAATTCCTTTATTTTTTGAATTTCTTTATTAATTAGTCAATATATATAAATGACTTAATATGTAAATATGGATTTATTCATAACTTGTATAGTCTCATTCACGATAAAGAAAACACGATAAAAAGTAAGGCCATTCCATTTCGACAAAAAACCCCATAGCTTTGCGTCCGCGACCCCGATCATGATTTTTCTGCCGCAGAGGTAGAGGTAAAGGTCCTTCCCTTTTGGACCGGTTGTGGGCGAGGAGGGATTCGAACCCCCGACACTGTGGTTCGTAGCCACGTGCTCTAATCCTCTGAGCTACAGGCCCCACCCCGTCTCCATCGGACCTCCTTTCCTCTCCTCAGCCATTTCAGGTTAAGAAGATGTGAAAGTGTGTTTCCGTCTAGAAGAACAGCGCGTTCTGAGCTGTGAAGTTGGAGAGAGGAGATGTCATAATTGAGGTTTTGAATTGGAATAAGAATAAGACGACCTTTTTTAAAAATCAAAGTCAAATAAGAGGTGTTAAGCTTTTTATCATTCTGGCGTCGAGCTATTTTTCCGTAGGACCTCCCCTACAATATCGTCACCACAGTCGAGTTTAACCACCAAGTTCAGGATGGATTAATGTGGTTCCTCTATGCCTAGGACACCATAATATCGAACCATGAACGAAGAAAGGCATGAGAGAAAATTATATTGGCTAATGATTGTGAGGCCCCAATTCTTGACTGGAAGGGACACCACAAGCCTCCGCCCTCCCTCTCTATCAAGGGATGGGAGATCCACTCATATGGTACTTCATCATACGATTATTATATATCTACTGTTTTCGCAGATTTGGAATCCCTATTGTACTTCATCATAAACGATTGTTTTGTTTGTTTAAGGAAAAAAATCAAAATAGCACAATTTGTAAAAAATATTTCGAAGTATAACATCTCCAAGAAAATAATTCCCAACATAGACCACTTTGGTAAAAAAAAACTCCATCTGATTTGGCGTTTTCGATGTGCAAAAGGTAAACCGTCATTTGAATAGCTTTTAGTTTAAAAAATAAAAAATAAATAAAAAGGGAGAAAAATGTCAAAAGAATTGACGCTTTCCTCCCTCAACTTGGGGCGATCCATTTGGCATTTTTCTCCTTTTTTATTTTTTAAAAATATTCAACTAAAAACTCCAAAGTGAATGAAGCTTTCACCTTCTTAACTTGGAAAACGCTAAATCAAATGACGTTTTTTCATAAATGTGGGTTATATTGGAAATTATTTTTATACAGGTGATATACTCGGAAATATTTATAGTAAACTGTGTTATTATGGTTTTTTTCTTTGTTTAATCACGACTCTTCAGCTGTAAGATACATTCTAGCTGTCAATCCACTTGCCTCATGGATATGCAATATATTTTTGCGCGTAATGGACAATGACTGAGCAAAGTGTCGGGCGGCCTGCTCCATGCCTGCGTCGCTGTTTGTCTGAATGAGACGAAGAACCACAGCGTCAGATGTTGAGAATCTAGGAGCCTCGCGTCGGGCCACAGTAGCACATGATTGTATGGTGTATGCAACTACAAGCATCGAGCGATGAGATCATCGTTTAATATTTGTCTTAGCGTCAATTATCGTGCTAAACTAGTCACCTGCAGTTTAAGCTATGTATGACAACAATTATAAAAGCCAGAGTTCTGGCTCTGGCAAGACTTTTGCGCACTCACGGCTGCGTTTTCTCAGCTATCAAGACCTACCACTTGAGCAACATATTCTGCCCTGTTCGTTGAGGGCACGAGAATGAGATGGAAATCGAAGAGCAGAGTCAAACAAACAGAACAGCTCCCAAGCTGCTTATAGTGTTGATACTATCCATTATATTAAAGGGGAAAAAAAACAAACATAGGACATTTTGAGAAAAATAATTGATTTTTGTAGTACCTTTGCAAAAATATTTTTCAAACTAACAAACTTTATGTGAACCTCACTACAAATATTGGAGTTTACGGGTCTCAAATCAGAAGGTGCCATGTCATTTGACGTTTTTACTCATAATGCAAAAAATAAAATAAAGAAATATGAAATGGATGTGGAGCTTTAAAGCTAAAAGTCATCTTGAAAGTGTCACTTTATGTAGTGTGTTTCAATTTTTTTCTTCTATTTTTAATAGAAACACCAAATGTTGTGATGCCTTCTGACATATCACACATAAAATGCTACTTTAAGTGACGATTTTAAACTGAAGTGTGCTACTTTGGATATTTTTCTAAAGATGTGTTAAGAAGCCAAATATTTTGGTTAAATTGTGCTAACTTAGTTTTCTTTCCTATATTACATATGCCGCTTATGATAAATAGCTTATGCACGCATCAGTCAGGTAAGAATACAAGTTGCTTGAGGACAAAATCATGTAACTCACTTGTCACAGTGGCCAAATCTCTGTATACATACACGTACATACATAACACACTACTTATACATACATAATAAGGTCTATCAGAGTAAACAATGATCGACAATGCAAATGTTGAGGTAAAAAACACCTGTTATGGTTGTGAAGAACATGTTTGATCAACTGAAAAACCATGAAGATGTAGTTCCTACAAATTAAAATAGTTGAAATAATGGCATATTGTAGAGGAAAAAAACGATGTATGGAGAAATTTGTGCAACATACTTGAGTGATCGAGACAAGTAGCACTCGATTTCTTTAGCAACATTTTCTTATGATAATCTTCATGTTTAAAGTACGTGGTTCATTTGCTATTCTCGTAGAAATCAAGATATATAATACGTTAAAGAGAAGATGGAGAAGAAGTTCTAACATTGATGGAAATTGATCTTTGTTGATGATTGTGATCCTAAGGGTAGAATCTATCAAGAACGGGACCCCAGATCTTGGGACATTATCTCCGTTGAAAAGGATGGCCAACAAATTGTTGTTGTGTATGAATAAGGGTAGCTTATATATGGGAGTCATAATTGTCTACGCAAGGAATCTCATGAAACAAAGACTCACCTAGTGGGATAAATTGGAAACTGTAACAGATCACATCCAAAAACTATGGATTGTAACTAGATATATCAAAATCATGTAAAAGTGTGAAAAGAAAGCTAGAATGGGGGCAGCATTCTAGTCAATGTATTGCTAATGATGGCTCGATAGCACTACTAAAGTAGGTGATGATGAATGCAGCCGACATGACAAGATTAATAAATCAAAGAAATTTGCACGCAATTTAAATAGATATCTAGTGAATGAGGAATGAATACATGTTCCCAAGTACAAAATATAAACTTTTGGCATCTATCTTTTGAGATCATGCTACTATACAATTCAAATCGAATAATAGTATCTAGAAGTGGAGATCATTAAAGCTCACAAAATTGTTGTATGCATGGCTCGACTACAAAGAGATTATAAACAAAACAATCAATTTGTGTATGGAAACTGAATATACTATTTCAACCAAAGACTGAAGAATGATAATAGGAAAAACATACTGTGAAAGAAAGATTTGATATGGATGACACTAGAAAGGCACTTGAGAATATCCCCTACCTGATGACCTGATAAACATAGAAAAAAACATTCATGAAAGGTTAGCAAAATGCTTAAGAAGGATGAAAAGAGATTTTATTAGCAATTAATAAAATGAATTGAGTAGAGATTGCAGATAGAAACAACAAAGTATAATTTTCAAGGTCAACATAATAAAAGTAATTAGTTATATTTTTTATTTGTATGATAGTGCATATGATAGTATTGAAGAAAGATATGTCAACGTATGTGAAATTAGTAAACTCTTAGAAGTTATGTAATCAAAATTTAGATAGGTTTGAACTTGCTGATGTCAAAACTAGATACAAAAGTCTATTGTGAGGATAACAAATGTTAGGACAATAGAGAAAAAGGCTGCTTTATGGAGTATTTGGCAAGTAAGAGCCCACCACCAAATTGTTTTAAATGTTTCTTCTATAGAGAAAATAAGGATATTGTTAAGGACATATTTAACTTGTGATGTGGTCTTCTAATAGTGGGAACATGGTGAAACATGTGAATCATGTGTTCCTCACACTCATTCCCAAAAAGGAGTTCCACACACCTACTGACTTCGACCCTATTGTTTAATGATCCTTATATAAAAATCCTTACCAAAATATGAAAATGTGTATATCTCTCATTGTTCTCATTGTTCCTAACTAATGTAATGGTAATGTCTCATCTATTATGTGCGGCTAAAATCTTGAACAAGAAATTTGGAGTTATGACATGTTTGATTCATAATGAGACAAAAACTAATATCTACTTTTCTTAAACAAGTGAGAATAAAAGGGAAATTACAATCTTACTTAGAATTTGAAAAGGAAGATTTGTACAAAAAATTAGGTTTTTCTATTGCTGGTGGTAACCTAAGGAGAAAACATTTTCATAAGTGTCTTAAAGTCATAAGATGTGATGTACATATGTATGGATCAAAAATATATGTTGCGGGAACATTAGTTCTCATTAAGAGATCAACTATGTGATTCATTACCCATACGATGTCACTAGGATGAATTATAGAGACAAGAATACTATACATGCAAAATGCAAGTCTACAGTGGTCAAGTAAGAAAAGAATTTGTGTTCCAAGTTGTCAAACACAAGGGTTGAGACACTAGAACCTGCTACAAATAAGAACTAATCATCTAGGTCAATTGATTTGGTTTTAACTACTAACTAAGAAATAGACTAAGCAAACAATTAACTAAGAGTGATTAAAATAAAGGAAATGAATTCTATAGAGTGTGTTTAACCGTGAAAATTCACTACCATCAATTTAATTGATTCATTCATATATTGATATTGCAGATTAGATAAATGGGGCACAATATTATTATGCCCTTCTAGGTTGTAACATTGAACCTAACAATATGGAACATCTTGTGTGGAATTCATACATGCTTAAATTCATTGCAAATCAGTTTACAAGAAGAAATTCTGACAACCATAAGGCTATTTTTTTCTCATACAAGTTGTGCTCATGATGGAAATCCAATAGAACTAGGGTCTTCTAACTATCCTACATCATGCACTAAATAATATGGATAATCATTGTTAATAAAAACTCTTCCATTCATGATATCTAACAAAATATATTAATATATAAATGAAATCTAACACATTAACAATAGTTTCATGCATGGCTACTCCATAATTCTAGAGAAAAGTCGAGTTCTTTCTCATGAACATGGTGTTCATCACAAAATTGAGAGATATAATGAAGACAAGCATGATAACAAGAGGAAAAGAAGAAACCCTTGGGTATATATCTAGTATCTAGGGATGATCTTTGACGACTTTTGCTTTTCGGTTATGCTAATGGTGTAATATGGGCACCAATAAAGCTTTTTTCCTCTCTCTTTATCTTTGGCCATAAAAACATGTATGAAAACATATTAAGCAACCTTTCGATGTAATTAGGTTGTAAGGGACCTAACTATTCATATTATATCACAGTTGTCAAGATGAAAGCTTCAATTTGTGACAAGAACTATTTGAGTAGGGTTGATGCTATCTCATATAATTAGGTTTAATGGAGCCTGAATGCGTTGAATAGATACTGAGATTTGTACTTTCTTATTAGTCTATAGATTATGAAAAAGAAATACTTGGGTATGATTCAAGATGCTGAAGTTTCTATCAACAATATTTAGGGAAGTCTCACAAATGATTCCAAACTGAACAATCTCTTGAGAATACATGAAATGAATTGTATAGACAAATATATGATAATTTTGTATCCTTTTGGTGAAAGAAATAAATAGTGAGAAATTTTATTCATATCTAATATTTGCTACCCGAGTCTTACATTTATATAATGTAACTTACCATATGTACTTGAGATGGGGTTTGAAAGGTAGATATACTGCATGCTCTTACCTTATCCTATGTTAGTTAACTACGAGGATGTCGATTATGTATAATTTAACTTTGGGTTTTTGATTAAATCCAAGTTCATGGAAAATTTGTAATTGACATGAGAATGTGGCATGTTGAATTTTACTTTTTGATCATGTATTGACCAAGTAACTTTAGGACAAAACTAATAATAACTATTAAGTTGAGATACAATTATATGTTAATGCATACATTTATCAATTTTTTTGTTTACATGTTCGCGTTATGCATATCATATATATTCTTCATCAGTCAAAAGAGTTATCTTATTATTTGACCTAAACTAGGATGCAATTGTTATATAACTCTTTAAAATGACAAGTTCAATGATAATTTTTCTTACACCTATTTTCTCAATCAACATTGTTGGTAAGTGGTGCTTTCATCATTTCACAGGTACAAACTCATCTTTGGTCCATCAAGGAATCACTCATCCACAATGATCCTTTCTTCTCCATCTAATATGGAAAATTCTTCTAATTGTAAAATCATATGTATAAGGTGTCCTTGTACTAGGGACTATTAGGAGTGTGTGTGTAGATGTAGCATTTTACCTCATATTGCTTGTATGAAAACTATTGTACCTTCTGGAAAAATCCCATGGATCCTATATTCATGAAAATAATGAAAAACAAAAAACAAAATGATAAACCTATATTTGGAGTCGCTATCCAATTTTATTCATAAAATAAGAAAAAATAGAGGTGGGTGTTTAGATCTATGAGTAAATACAAAAAGATCCAATTTAGACTCCACCTATGAAAAAAAAAGGTATGCATAATCTAGAGATTGGATTCGATGACCCTTTTATAATTGGTGAAGGTATTAGCACCCCCATCTCACCCCGTGAACAATATTTTCCTTCTTAGTAATCTTGGATTAAAACAATAGTCGAGGTTATTGTTAGAGAAAATGGAGGAGAACACGATAAAAAACACTTTTTAAGTTGGCAAACCTTTGGGGTTGAATATGGTTGTGTCTTTCCCATTGTGTCCCTAAAGGTCCTAATTCTTAGGTGTTTTGTAGTAAAATTTTCCTCAGAACCTCCCACGATTGGAACAGACAACAATGAGGCATTGAGACATGGGCTTCTTGTTCCTACAGAGATTAATGACTTAATGGTCTCTAGTATGGTCCTAGACAAGGGGAGATGGGATATGGACTTCCTTAATGCTTGGTTCACTAGATCCACTGACCACGACATTGCTAGCATGCCACCACCCAACCTGAACTTTGGAGAGGACATCAAGGTCTGGTTACATTCGAATGACCGTCTTTTCCTCTAGCTCAGCCTACATGCACATCACAAACTCCTTGAACCATGAATATGCCAAAAACTTTGCTGTCATTAGGAGCCTTCCAATCCAACTAAGAATGAAGACCACCCTTTGGCTAATTCACCAGTACAGACTATTCACGAATGTTATGCGATTCAAGCGCAAGATGGCAGAGGAGCCACACTGCCCTAGATGTCAACATCCATAGGAGTCTGTGTTGCACGCTGTAAGAGACTGTCCCAAAGTATCACATGTGTGGTTGTGGTTGATTCCCGATGATGCTTCCCTCTTTTTTCTCTCAAACTCCACCTCGGAGTGGCTAGAGTAGAATCTCATCAGACTATAGAAGATGGAGGACTTGAACGCTCTATTCTCTATAGCCTCCCGGTGGTTATGGAGGGATAGAATTCTCTCCATCTTTGAAGGAAGAAAGACACCCCCGAAAATCTTGGAAGAAAATTGTAAGTTTGCTCTCCTCATTGTGAAAGTAGCATTCCAAAAAAGCCTAAATGTCGCAAGACCCATCTCCCTTCCTAGCCCAGCCACATCAACCATTTGTAATCTGACTGCCATCATGCATGTTGACACGACAGTGGATGCCAGCAAGAAGGTCAAATCCACGAGTATGATTCTAAGGGATATCTTGGGACACTGGTTGTGTGGACGGTCCAACATGTACCGAAGCTCAGATCTGATGGATGGAAAACTGAAAGCCATCTTAGACGGTCTCAGGCATGCCAAATCTAGAAATCTCTTAGCCTACGTCGTTGTTAGTGACTCTAGAAATGTAGTATAATGGATCAAAGGGTGGAAGGAACCTCCATCCAAGTACTTTCTTTAGGTTCACACCATCAAAAAAACACCTTTGACTAAGCTCAGTGGATATCATCTACATGAAAAGAGACCAGAACAAGCTTGTCGATTGGCTTGCCAAGCGCTACCTCCAGTAGTCGGACCTAGTTGGGCCTTGGGAGGAATGTCCCAACTTTTTACTTTCTCCGTATATCAAAGATCTTGAGATCTTCCCACATATGTTTGCCTCTGTTTCCTGTTCGTAGTCAGGTGTACTGACATGTTACCCAAAAAAAATTGGACTAACCTCCATTTTTATCAGAAAGATATGTATTTTTAACGACGAAAAAGGAAATTGAATTATTTGTGGGGAAAAAGGGAATATATTACATGGGATAATTCAATTGAAAAATTTATGAAAAAAGTCTTATAAAAAGCCAAATTTGTGGGAAAATTTCACTTATGTCCAAAAAATAGATTTTATTTATAGGAAACCCCATATCGGGTAAAAATAGGTGAAAATGGTGGATTAAATAGGCAGAAAAATGTGGGTAAATATGGAAAAGGGTGACAAAGGATGAAAAGGATATAAAAATAAGGTGTCCCATCCCTACCCATCCTCTCCTGTGAAGGTGAAGGTGACAAGGAGTCTAGGTTTTTGTTTCTCTCCCTGGTGGTTGTGATTGAGTGGTCCTGGGGTATCCAATATGTGCTTATCCACCATAAAGGTGGCTTTCCATCCCCTCAGGGAATGATGGAAGAGGAAATAGCATGACAGTATGAATCTCTAAGGTTGGATGAAGATAACATTAGCAATGTTTTCTAAAGAAGATAACATTGTGGAGCATGAACAACTTGATCTCACTCTAGCATCCAGGATGATGATGGAATGCCCATAAAACGTCATCAATTTTGAGAGAAGTTTGAGTACAACATGAGGAATGAAGTGCAACCCTACATTCTAACAAATCAAACATGGCATGGTTACTATCCTATTTGAATATGGGGAAGACAAAAGCAAAGTGTTCCAATGGGCATTGTGGAGTTTTGACAATAATATCTTACTGTGAAAAGAAGTGAATACCTCCATCCAACCATCGAGACTGATTTTCAACAAAACACCATTATGGATTGGATTATACAACCTTCCTTTAGGTTATAGATTTGATAAAGTGGTGACAGTAGTAGTTAGTATGGTAGGAAAGTTCATTGAAATAGACAACAATGAGGCCACTTGGGATATAGATATAAGAGTGTGAATCATCATTGAAGTGGACAATCCTCTTAGGACCATACAGAAGATGAAGGATCTCTACAGTAACATAGAAATAGACATCCTCTTCAAACTATTTTGTAACTTTTCTATGACTAAAGTAAAATAGGCCATGTCCAGAAAGAATACACACTAAAGGAAACAAAGGAAAGAGGGAGCTGGATCAGAGCATCACCATAAAAAACTAGCAAAAATTGGCTTTGAGACAACAAACTACAAATAGCATAAGAAGAAGATGAAGATGGGAAGGAGTACAACTGAAAGAGAACAAACCACAATAACATGGATGGACCTGTCATGGGAAACTGATGAAGTGTAAAAGGGTGAAGATAGACAAAATAATACAAAAGGAAAGTAGGGAGTTTTGGTGACAAAAAGCAACAAAGAAGATAGATTATAGAATCAAGCCAAGGGAAGTGGGAAGGAATCAATTGTAGGTACCATGACAACTAGGTACCCCGTCACAAGAAGAATGACCAGAATAAGATGCCTAATAATACAACATTGGTGGATAGTGTTCATGGGAAGGCTACTGATACACAGGTGGACTCCCTCACCATCCCCTCTTCAAATAGTTATTATTATCTCTTCAGTGCAAATTAGGTGAGAATAAGTCCCCAACTACCAAAATATCTGGGTGCAAAGAATGGGGTACTACCAAACCATCCCAACAAGTTACTGATGTTGGGACCCAAAGAACGTAGGAAATAAGAAACAAAAATACAACAACATGCCAAGTACTTTATAATGGAACATATAAAAAAGTAGGAAGGGAGACACAATTTCAAAACCAGACAGCTGGTAGAGACACAAAAATGAACCCAAGTAAAGAAGGAAACAGGGAGATTAGGGTCCAATAGATGAAACAATAGAAGAAAGGGATACCCAAAAAAATAAAGCAAATGACTCAACGATATTGTGGAAAGCTTCTCTCTACCAAGTAATGGGACCTAACAGTGATCAAGCCCACAAAGAGCAACAAAACTCCTTAGCTAAAACTACCAGGGTGTGGGAAACCATGGCATGTTTTAGGCTGTACGGCAGATGTGTTGAAGAGAACATCCAAATTTTTTGTTTCATATGGAAACCAAAATGAAAGATATTGATTTGAATGAAATATGTGAAAAATGTGGCTATGATAATGGGGTGTGTATTAGTTGCATTGATCGTTCGAGGGGCATGGGTTTCTGGTGGAATGATGGGATAAAGATAGTTATTCTCTCCCCCTCTCCCATGCCCATGACAGAGGCCGAACATTTGGGAGATTGGTAAATCAAGGCAACAACTAGGATTTGAACTTGGGTCCCTTCTTGAGGAGACACTGTGCTTGACCAATTGAGCCACTCCTTCTCGACTTTTGGTGGAATGATAATAAGGTGAATGTTGTCTCCAATTTTGGACATGAATTATGTACTATTATTAATAGAGATAGTGGAAGGGGTGATTGGATATGCATCAACATTTATGTGTGACTTGAAATGCAACATAAAGTGAAGATAAATTTGAAGCACAATAGAAATCTCCCAACAATTTTTTATTGGTGATTTCAATGAGATTACATGCCATAATGATTATGTCGTCAGGTTATTAGGGAGAAAAAATAAACGGAGAATTTCAAACAAAATACTGAGACTTGTGAATTGGTTGAGCTGAATGTAAAGTGCAATTCATTCACTTGGGTTAGAAGGAGAAATCTAAAAACTACTATTATGGATAGATCGAAGCAGGCATTGGTTACTATGTCAGTGTTTCCCAAATGCTATTACAATACACTTTCTACAGTTTAATTTATATCATGCGCCAATCATTTTGAAGAGAATCATGACAAATATAGGACCCAAAGAAACTACAACTTCAAAATGGAGCAACATTGGCTACATGATCTCCAATGTGTCGAAGTTATTAACAACAATTGGGTTACTGATAGCACGGTTGATCTCCTTCCAAAACTCAACAAATGTGGTATGAATAAGATCAAATGGGACAAGGGAAGATTCTATTTCTTTGGCGAAAAGCTAAGTAGTGCTTAAGAAGACCTTCAAAGAGATCAAACAAATCCTATAACTACAAACAACATTGAAAACTACCTTAGGCTGTCTGAACAGACTAATGAACTATTCAAACAAAAGGAAAACTATTGGTTCACCAGAGAAGAAGTAAAAGAAATTGAGGACACAAATCAAAATGCATCATATTTCCATAACAAAGTATCACAAAGGAGGATAAGAAACAACATCAGATGCCTAAAAAATGAGAACAAAATCTGGAAGCATGAAGAAGAGGATAATTTTAATATTTTTTTATTATCATAACAACACTTTCTCTTCCAATGGCTTTGGTGATCCCATCCCTCTTGGGCCTTAACAAGGTCATTACCCAAAAATGAACATTCTTATAGAAAGAGAACTAGGGGATTATGAGATTAAAAAAGCCATCTTATATATGCACCCGAACAAGGCCCTGAAGTGTGATGGTCTTCATGCTAGCTTCTTTAAATCACACCGGAAGGCGGTGGGAATGGATATAGCTTCGTACATTAAAATATGGTGTAAGAATGAAGTTGACATCAAGAATATGAACAATACTAACATTGTTATTATTCTGAAATGCAGCAAGCCAAATAAAATGTCAAACTTCAGACCTATAAGTATTTACAACATGGTCTACAAGATCATCTATGAAGCTATGGAAGCTAGGGTGAAGCCTTACCTTGACATGATCATCTTCCCCAACTAGAGTTTTTTCACTTCCAAGATGAATTGAAGATGAAAACCCCCTCATTTCTTTCGAGGCATTCCATGCATGAAAAGAAGGAATGAAGGACAGAAAGGACATATGGCAATCAAGTTGGAAATGAGTAAAGATTATTCCGGAGTCAAATGGAGCCTCATCATCAAGGGCTAAAAAATCTAGGATTTGGCAATATATGGTGTAAGAAAATCAAAGAAAGTATAAGTACAATTTCTTTTTCTTTTATTAATGGATCCAAGAGGGATTTTGTTAATCTGAAAAGAGGGCTCCACCAAAGTGACACCCTATCACCTTATATCTTTATGTTTTGTGTAGACACCTTCTCAACCCTCATTAATAGGGAAGTCAATGAGGTATCCTTACTAGGGGCATGGGTGTGCCGTTAAGAGCCCCATTATCATACACATCATTCATATCTTCTTCGTTGGAGATAGCACATCCTATTTGCTAAGGCAAATATCCAAGAAGCTGGAAAAATAGCTTCTCTTAGGAGCTACTATGAAGGGGCCTCTGGATAGAAGATCAACTACAATATAGAGATTGCTTATAGAAAAAATGTCACAGAGGCGAGTAGGGAACAAATCCTACTATTTATACAAGTCAAGACCATGGGTACACATTAAAAATACTTGGTCCTACCCACCATTATAGACAGATCCAAAACAAACATTTTTCAGATCTCAAAGATCAAATATGGAGAAAGATTAATGGCTAGTAAGAAAAACTCCTCAGTCACTTGAGAAGGAGGTACTCATGAAATTTACAGTCTAAGCCATCCCAACATACATGATAGGTTTTTTTCTATCTCTCCGGCACTACAATATAGGATATCACCCATATACTTGCAAATCCTGGTGGGTTAATATAGATGGCAAAAGGAAAATGAATTGGGAATCTTGGTCTAAGTTTTGTGAGTCTAAAAAGGAAGGTGATCAAGGGTTCGGGGATCTTAAACTTTTCAATATGGCTCTTTTAGCCAAACAAGCTTTGTGTTGATACAGTGACCCTCATTCAATTGCAACCTCTATTTAGAAGTCAAGGTACTCTAATGGGTGTTGTTTCATTAATGATTTGTGAGGTTACAACCCCAGTTACGCATGGTGTAGCATTTGGGGGCTAAACCCCTCCTCATCGAAGGTATCCCTCCTCATTGAAGGTCTGAGAAGGAACACAAATAAGGATTCTATGATCAACATTTGACAAGAGAATTGGATACCTTTGAGATAAGGAACAATAAGGATCCTAGATGAAGGGGCCTTCAGTTATATACCAACTACAGTCGGGGAACTGATATGCAATTAATTAGCTATGTGGGACCTTGAAATGCTAGAAAAAAAGATTGTATGCAGGGAAGATTGAAGCCACCCTCAATATTCCTTTATGTGTGGTTGCCTCATCTACCATGTACTGGTACCCTACCTTGTAGGGTGTTTTCTCTGATCTGCTGGTTAATTGGTTGGGCATCATGGTCGTAGTAGTGGTTGGCATGCATCAAATAATACTACCCAAATTGAGCTTTGGCTCCTAATTTGGAAATCACATATTCCCCAAAACTCAAACATTTCCTTTGGCATTGTGTTGCTGGGCATCTACAGGTTAGAACAAACTTCAAAGCTTGTCAGGTCATTTTGTCTGACCTCTGTATCATCTGTAATGCTGAGGTTGAATCAACCATCCGTTCTCTTGTTCATTGCATCCACATGTCTACTATATCGACCACACCTCATCTTCAACCTAGACTTGATAGGCTTCTAGTTTCTAAATTTAATGACTATCTGCTCTGTCTCTAGACAAAGGGTGATGAGGATGCCACAATTTTTATTACAACCACTTGCCTTGTAGACTGGAATCGATGGAACAATGCCAATTTCAATGACGACATAATCCGACTTCTCATCACCACTCATAGTCTGCTTCATTGGACTCAAAGTTATAAATCATGTAGATTCAAACAAGGAACTACAATAGCCTCTCCTACTCATTTGACCTAACATTGGATTCATCCTACTATGGACTATGTAAAGATTAGTGTGTATGTTTCCTTTCTCGATGATGACATGTCACTATTGTTGTTGTCTACCATGACTATAGAGGTTTGATGTTGATGATGGCTTCCAAAACTATCATATGTAGATGTAGTGTTCTTATAGTAGAGACCAATGTGATTCGTTTTTGTTTGTTGATGACAAAAGAAGAAGGGTTGTAGCTAATTGAGGTGAAAATGAATTCTTTGAATGTCTACAAAAATCATTAACAAGAAACTGATTATAGTCCTATGTCAATGCTATTAAGATATTGTTAGGTTTTATGGGAGACAAAGAAGGCAGTAGAAACAAAAAAATTTCTTCTCCCCAAACCCAGTATAAAGGAATCGCGTCAACATCTATATAGTAGGAAGGATGGTTTGTAGAGACATACCTTGTTCCGAGGCTTTCTCGGTGACGTTACCTCGCGGCTTGCATGGTCTTCACCTCCGGTCTTGGACGGTGTCTGTGCAACTCCTGGTCACACCAGGACTGTCAGGATTGACAGTTGTCCTCCGAGCGGCAGAAGTCTCCCGCCTCTGAAGTAGTCCATACGGGCCACCTGGAACTCCGATCTCCTTATCCCACAAGGAATCAGAAGGAGTCGCACCCTCCTGTCAGTGTACTAGTCACCGACACACTCTCCTACCACCAGTCGCTTTTCTACAGTTGTCTTTCCCTTGTTGTGCTTCCCTTGTTGGGTAGCACTTGCTCGGGCTCTCCTGGTTACCACAACCAGAGAGAACGACAACTTTACAGAGCAACTTGTGTTATGAGTTGTTGTGTTGAGAAGCCCCCAGTACCCCTATATATATAGGAGGGTCATGGGACAGGGTTCTCTACCCAGGGCAATGCGGGATTAAACCAGGAGTAGAAAGGTTCGAGATTTTCCACAAAACAACCAACTGTGCCACCTGAACTGATCGTTTGAAGCACAAAACGGTCGGTTAGGGACCTGAGCCGATTGGTTCACACTTGAACCGATCGGTTGGGACACCTGAGCCGATCGGTTCAAGCATGAGCCGATCAGTTCGTGGTCCTAATCAGTTCCCGATTGACTTTTCCTCTTTTGTTTCGAATTGATCCAAATACCAATCCTTGTTCCAATCAAAATGGACAAGTGAAACAAAAGGAAATTTCTCACCAACCTGACTTTCCCAACTTGCTCGTTTGGACCAGTTAAGCCGATCCGTTCAACCCTTGAACCGGTCGATTTAGCTTGTCCTGAGCCGATTGGTTCATCACATGAGCCGATCGGTTCACCAACCTGAGCCGATCGGTTCATCACATGAGCCGATCGGTTGGGAGTGCAAACTGCGCAGAATCAGTCAGTTACAGTTTCCATCAATCTGATACTCTAATCAATCGTTCCAACACCTTGAACACTATGATACTGAGCTATCAACTGATTGAGTGTTTAATTGAACTACCAAACTCCTTTATTAATCAATCTAAACATCATTTGTGGGTAAACTCCTCTTCCAGGTTAAATCCTATGTGTGTGACCCTACAGATCCATTTCACGTTGGCAGTGAAAGTCCATAACACTTATGACTTCACAAGCAAAGAGTGGTGCCTAATCAAACATCAGTGCTACCCAAGTGAAAAGGAAAGTTGGATAACAACTTTCAATCCTACAATCCATGAATGGTGTTACAGTGAATGTATAATTCCTTTATCACTGATATCCTGAATGAACTTGAGGCATGGAACAATCATCCTGTCAACATTCATTCACTTTCTTGATTTCAGAGTAGATTGGAGGATATATGTATGACATCAATATCACATACTGATTCACACATGCATGCACGCCTATCTCAATCCTACTTATCAAGTGGCCATGGACATCAAACTCCCTCAGGAGGGACAAATTCCATATCTATCACTCACCCCTCAAAAGCCCCATGTATCAAAGCCACCCAATCATCACCTTTATAACAACCCATGTTTTAGGACTGCGTTTGATGATGTCAAAGTGTACCCAACGACATGTGTTGAGTGTTGTGATTTCAGGTCAAAGAATCACACTCACCACCATCACTGTGAGAATTGACTGTGACTACCATGTCATGGTTCCATGTGTCAAACTCACAGTGGGTCTGTCTGGTATACTTTTTCTCTAACAAGTACCTATGTGTTTGGTTTGATATCTCCATATCATGACTAACGAGATTTTGTCATCAACCAACACCACAATCTAGTCTTGTGTGTCATTGCTGTCTATCTACCTTCCACAATGACATCTGACTAGGGACATAATAAGAATGTACAAACTCTTAGCATATGTATGATCTCATCATTCAGGTCCTTAACATGAAAGCATATGTCATTGGGTATTGTCATTCTCTAGATATTCAATATGTTCTATCATTATCTCATATGACTGAACCAGAAAGAATTGGAAGCTTGCCTTTGATGTTTATCAAATCAATCTTAATGTATCCCACCAATCATCCCATGATTGGCTCTCAGGGCATACATACCAACAGATATATCTGATATGCCCAAAGACATTTCCTCTTTGTAATCTTCTCTCATACCCTCAAGGAAGGAAACTTTGTTTCTCACACTTTGGTGAACATGGGTTTGGTTGGGTTATAAGGGATACCATTAATTATAATTTCCCCTTTAGTCCAGATGACCTTTTGTATCTAGTTTTTAACCAATACAAAGTCTCTTTTAAGTTCAAAGAAAAAAGGATAAAATTGTACAAAATGTGAAAAAGGTGAAAAATGGGTAAAATGTGAATAAATGGCACATGACAAAAAAATGGAAAAGGGTGAAAAGAGATAAAATTAGAAAATGGGATGAACTCCACCTTTAGCCAGAAGAACATTTCAGCATAAATTTCTACTAACAGAGAAAAATAGGGTGTGAAAAGTTTTCCCCACAAGGAAAGGTTCAAGATAAAAAAGTGAGAACTATAGGCTTGAGCCATGTATGAGCCCATTTTTGGTCACAAAATGCCAAAAATGTTGGACAGATAAAAAATGTTTGACAAACCTTGTGGAGGGTGGAAAGTGTAAGTGATATATTTTCCTTCTAAGGATGAAACAATGAGGATAATATTGCACGTAAATGATTTCCTAGAGTAATGATAACATTTGAATGAGGCACTTACCTATGTCTGACCAATCATTCATTCCCCTAGAGTTTGGATGAGACTTAAGAGGTTTTTTTCTACAAATGTGACTCTCACTATTGTTGGAGTTCATAAATCAATACATGTATGATTTCTCACTAACGAATGCCTTAGTGAGAAAAGGTGGATGTGAAAGGCAGACATGATGGTGGTTTTTTAAAAGTAATTAAAATCAGGAGTTTGTATTCATTGAGAAACATGGCACTTGATTGAATGTCAAAAGATCTTGAAAAGTAGCAATCACATGTCTTCTTTACCTGTGTATTTTAGTTTTTATGTTGTTTCATTTGTTTTAGTGAATGGAGGGTTCCACCAAATTAGGGTTAGGCCCACAACCCTAAAAAGGTAAAATCGAGTGAGTTTTCATATATGCAATAGGGTTTTGATCGCACACTATTGAAAAATGGGGCATCAGACAAGTTCTCAATTAGAAGGTGACCTTTACAGCTAGTGGTTGTGCTAGTTAATTATCTACACCCTAGAACATGTGTGATCTCATACGATAAAGTTCCCTAGAAGAATTCTAAAACAAGTTGAGATCACGCATCAGGTGATCATCTAGCGATAAGGTGGTCTACATTGGTCCATCATCACTTCTTTAGATTTTCGATGAGCGATTGTCCCCGACTCTCTAATTCTATATTTATTTGATCAAGTATCTTTTGATCTACATTTCCACTAAGAAAGGATCGTCAAATATGTAATTGATAGTGTATGTGGTCATCTAAAAAAACCTACCAAATGTATAAATTGGAATATTGATATGTTCATGACATGATTGATGTAGTCTTAGGTCATGATCTTGACTTTAAAAAGATTTGAAAATACAAGCACATGATTAGTTCATTAGGACCGAAAGGATGTGGAAATATGAGCATAGGATGTTGGTAAGTTATGCTTGTAGAGCCAATCATATGACGATTGACATGGCATAATTACCTAAAAGGATTTGATTAATAATAATAACATATATAAAGGCAAGCTTCCAAGTCATATGTTTCACTCAATTATTATTAATGAGGATACAGAGTGAATGTCTAGAGAATTATATTAGTCAATGATGTATGTTGTCAAGTTACTATCCTTGTGGATGAGATCATACAGATGTTAAGAGAATATATACATATTCTCATTATGTCCCTGATCAGTTGTTATTGTGGAAGGTTGATAGAAAACACATAAGATCAGAGTGTGAGTTGGTTGATGAATGAATCCCATTAGTCATGATATGGAAATATCAAACCAAGCACACAAATACATGTTAGAGAATAGTGTACCACACAAACTAACCTTAAGGGTGATACATGGTTTTGTGGTCACAGTCATCTCTCATAATGAAGGTGGCGGTTGTGATTCTTAGACCTGAAACCACTGTACTTTTCACATGTCATTGGGTAAACTTTGACATCATCAAACGCAATCCTAAAACATGGGCTCTTATAACGATGATGATTGGGTGACTTTGATACATGGGGAGAGACTGTGAGTGATAGATATGGGATTTGTACCTCCTCCTGGAGTATGATATCCTAGCCACTTGATAAGCAAGACTGAGAAATGCATGCACATGCTAATGTGAATCAATATATGATTTTGAGGTCACATTATCTCAGAGAGTCTTCTCATTGGTTCAAGAAACACAGATTTAATGTTGAGAGGATGACCAACCATGCCTCAAGTTTATCCTGGATATCAGTGTCAAAGGAATTATACAATCACTGTAACACCTTACACTGATTGTAGGTTGAAGTTGTTCTCCAACTTTCCATTTCACTTGGGTAGCACTGATGTGTGACTAGGAACCACTCTTTGCTTGTAATGTCAGAAGCTAGTTATGGGCATTCACTGCCAACGTGATATTGAACCTATAGGGTGACAAACATAGGAACTCATCTAAAAGAGGATTTTGATCTTGAATGATAATTGGATTGGTGGCTAAAGTGTTTAGGTATTTAATTCACACAACTGATCTCTCTATTGGTTGACGAGGTCTGCCAAACGACCATCTCACTGAGTGAGAAGGCCATTTGGTTAGACAGACAGGCGTCTCAATTGTTGAGATGGCCGTTTGGGTGGTCAGGCAGATCAAGGATCGAATTAGCTTAGTTCTGCCCTTGAACTGACTGGTTCAATATGATTGAACCGACCGGCTCATCTCAACTCACTAGACAACCATCTAGGTGATTGACGGGCATCTTGCTTGGGTGAGATGGCTTGGTTAGAGCTGAACAAAGGTTCAAGATGTTTCACGAATAGTTATAATTGTATATACTAAGAGAACAAGTAAAATTAATATGTATATTATTTGGAATCAAAATTTCCGAACTTGTGCTCAATTGGGAAACTACCAAATATCTTTTGGCAGTGTGAGACAACTGTCTCGCATACCAGATGACCATTTGGGTGTGTGAAATGGCTGTTTCTGCTGTCACATGTTGTAAAAGTTCAAGTTTTTACAGTCCTTTCCACTCCCGCACAATCCCATACATATTGGGAACCCTAACCCAAACCCCACCTATAATTGGAGGGGTACTAGGGGCTTCTCAAGACACAACACAAACAATTGATAATCAGTTCCTCTAACAACTATTGTCCTCTCTGGTTGTGGTAACCAAGAGAACCCAAGCAAGTCCTACCTGACAGGGAGGGAAAGTCAAAGGGAGAGAACAACTGATAGTTTTCCTTGTAGGAGAGAAAGTTGGTGACTAGTACACCTACAAGAGGGACAACTCCTTCCTGTCCGTTCTTGGTGAATGACAGGAGTTCTAATTTGTTCATGTGGGCTATCTAGAGGCAGGAGTCCTTTGGATGTTGCTCAGAGAGAAAATTTAACCTACAATCTGTGGCGAGACTACTGGATTCGATGCAGAGGTTGTGTAGACATCTATTCATGGTGAAGACCAGGAGCTTGACAATCACCGTCCAAGATCAACTTGTCATCAGTTGCAAAAAAGTGAGTTTTGTTGATGGACTTGCTTCAGGACCAGGTATAACTTGTTAAAATCATCCTTCCTATTTCATTGTAGTTTATGTGATCTTATTATTATGCGAATATAGATAGATAAATTGTGTTTCCATTGTTGTACTTCGTGCCCATATTTCCCAACACAGGAAGTGTTCAATTTAAGGTCATGATCTAAGATCATAGAATGATTTGAAAGTTGAGGAACAATTAGTTTCATTTTAGATCAAGACCTAGGACCTTAGGTGGGGTATCAGACAAATTTGTAGATCTACAGTGGCCTATCTAGCTTTGTAAAAGTGGTGCAGATTGATAATATAGGGCAATTAGAAAAGTTTTTGCAATGAAGGTACCATTTATGACCATTTACTCTATCAGTCAGTTGTCTAACCCTTAGAGCACAATCAAGGCATTCATAGAGTTCTAGGTTGCTTGTTAGGATCTTCGAAAACATTATTTTGGTTATTTTAGTTATTCCAATGTACTCAAGATGGATAAGATTGGACACCAAAAAAAATCTAGATTAAGGTAGCCTTTGTGATTGGTGACTATACTAGTAAATTGCTTGTTCCTTAGAGCATTTTCACTCCCACAAGATAAATTTTCTGGGAAGAGTGCCAAAAAAGTTTAGGATCAGGCATCCAACAATTGTCCAACATTAACGGGGAACCCACAACGTGTTCCTTCACTGGTAAATCATCCATAATGTATAGTGTAGATGACCGATTATCCCCGACTCTCGAGTCTCACTTGATTTGATCAACCTTCCTCTAAACTATATATCCAATAGGAATGGTTTGTTCTTTAAGTGATAGTGAATCTGATTAGATATGAAGATATTATGATCTCATTAATTTTTTTGAATGACATGTTGATACTCTATTGATTTCTATATATAATGGGATCTTTTCAAATGATCATGTCTTCTCTCATCACCATATATGTCGGTGCTTTTTTTAGGACCTTTTCAAGCATAGTCTCAGCTGATGTAGTTAATCAACAATGCTCAATATGAATAAGATTTAGGAACCAAACAAGTTTCTATATTTAAGGTAGCCTTTACAGCCAATGACTATACCATATAAATTTTCTACTCCCTAGAGAATTTCCTAAATGTATAAGATTGGGAACTAGATAAATTTCTCAATTTAGGGTGGCCTTAATGACTGAAGACTATATTGGCTAATTGTCTTCTCCCTGGAGGATTTTTTACAAAAAGTGCTTAAGATAGATAAGGTTGGGCAGTAGACAAGCTTCTAGACTTAAAGTGGCCCTTGTGACCACTAATTGTATTAGATAATTTTTTTCTCCTTAAAGAATATATTGAATACAAGATGGTTCATCATGATCAAATGTAGGGATCTATTGGGTGTTCCTACTTGAATGTAGGGCTTGAGTTCAAGGAGACATCGATTTAGGACAGGTCTTGAATATGCATGCCTTTTTAGGAAAGGACTTGGTTTATGAAGAATGACCATTTGAGATAGGACTCATTAAATTGACTTAATTGGTTGATGTATGCCCATTTGAAATAGGTCTTTTGTGTAGATCCTTATTTGGGTATAGGGCTCGAGGTTCGATCGCCTACCTGAATGTAGAGCTTTATGGTTGAAACATGATAACTCCTTTTTAGGATAGTGATTGTAATATGAATTTAGGTCTTAGTCTAGGATCCAAAAAAGATTGGAAGATAAATTACATCATTTGTCAAGTTTTAAATCATGGTCCAAGACCCAAAAAAGATTCAGAAAGTAGATTTGGATAAGTTTTATCTCATAGTCCAAGATCATTTTTTTAAGATGAAGTACTTAATTGATCCAATTTTAGGTCATAGTTCAGGACTCAAAAATGGTTTAGAAATTTGATTATGGGTTTGGTTCAATTTGAGGTCATGATCCAGGAACATAAATAGGTTGGAAGAAACCATCTGTAGAAGTGGTCATCATTGAGGATTCCTAGTCGTGCGTAGGACTTTTAAATTAGGGAAGAACTCAAGAAGGCGTGCTTCCACCAATCACATTGTTGATGAACTCTAGGTCATGAGTGAAGTCTAATGCATGTTGTATTGAAATTCGAACTCCTTAGTTTCAACTATTCAAGAGGTAATGAATATCATTGTGAAAGAGCTAATGCTAGTGAATGTGATTGTATGGTATTGAGGTCCAACATATCATTCAGTCAACTTTGGTAAGTGGCACATATGTCTTGTTTTTTATATGTCTTTGGTAGCCCTGTGAAAAGTGAACAACATGTATTGCTTAGAAGGTAGGGGCTTGATGCTGGTCCATGGATGACATCAATAGATGTTGTATGATGTTGTCTCTTCTATGATAAAAATGTTCTCAGGTGCCATGAGCTCAACGTAGATGGATTGTCCTTCTACAAAGTCATTGGACTAGTGCCCCTTGAAGATTCAATAACTATTATGTGGAGAGCATGCCATTTGAGGCCACATTAACTGATAAGAGGTAAACCCCGTACATGGGTTGTAGATTTGTCTTGGAATGTAGCAAAGGTTTTCAGTATCTCAAGAGATGACATGCCTGGTTGAAATATTTCTCTAGAGATGTGCACAAGTATTTCTAGAGTTAGATTTGAGTTAAACTTCACCTTGATACTGAACAACTCATCTTGTCTTTTCTATCTACAACCTTCTGCTAATGGTTCCCTATTGTACTCTACTATTGGAGACATGTCATGATTGTTGAAGGATGCCTTCTTGATGTTGAAATGATCTGTGATGTCTAAGCAAAGTGGGCCACTATCATCCGACAGTTCCCTTCTTCATTCATGTTTGTCAAGTGAAGGGATTATCATGATATTAATTATGGTGATAGAATTTTTCCCCATGGTTTTGTTTCAAAGGTTTTGCATTCTTATTTTGATATTAATGTGACATCTTAGTCGACAAGAAGTTATTTTGAAGTTGATTTTGGATTCAATTTTAGTTTTGAAATACCTTGTTTTGATTTTATATACCTATTTTGTGGCTTCTTATGTTGTGATTTACCATGTCATCTTCTAAGCTATGCACCTTGGATTTTTTTATCTCTTTTGGGACTAGGAAGCCAATTACCATTCTATTTTTCTAGATTGAGACTCCTTTGATGAGTTGGTAATAACTCACGTTAGTCAGGAGGCCTTTCATTAGAAGTTACAGGTGGTCATGTAATCATTGTAACTTATTTGATTGCAAATGAAAACTACCCTACTCACCTTACTTCCCACTATCTACCACTGGAGTTTAAAGTGATTTGAGACCCCAAGAATGTTTATGTTTGTCGAAAAGTCTTCTAAAAGTAGGTTGGTTCTTTTTTTGAGATGATCATAGTCAGATGTAACACTAGGGGAATATTTTTTAGGGTGGATCAGATGTTGCACTAGCTCTTGAGTTCATGCTTGTACTAATCAAGTGAGAATCCCTACCCAGTTGGGTAAGGCACCAAGTGTTAGAGACAACCCTATGAGCTTTATTCTCGACACTTCTAGGTGTATGCAACTTATTGTAGGGTTTTAGGGGAGACAGAGAAGGTAGCGGAAACAAAAATTTTCTTCTCCCAAACCCAGAATGAAGGAATCGCATCAACGTCTATACAATAGGAAGGATGATATGTAGAGGCATACCTTGTCTCGAGGCTTGCTCGGCGACGTTACCTTGTGGCTTGCGCGGTCTTCACCTCCGGCCTTGGATGGTGTCTGTGCAGCTCCTGGTCTCACCGGGATTGTCGGCATTGACAGTTGTCCTTCGAGCGGCAGAAGTCTCCCACCTCTGAAGTAGTCCACATGGACCACCTAGAACTCCGATCGCCTTGTCGCATAAGGCATCAGAAGGAGTCATACCCGCCTGTCAGCGTGCTAGTCACCGACACACTCTCCTGCCACCAGTCACTTTTCTGCAGTTGTCTTTCCCTTATTGTGCCTCCCTTATCGGGTAGCACTTGCTCGGGCTCTCCTAGTTACTACAAATAGAGAGAACGACAACTTTGCAGAACAAGTGGTATTCTGAGTTGTACTTTGAGAAGCCCCCAATACCCCTATATATAGGAGGGTCATGGGACAAGGTTCTCTGCCCCGGGCAATGCGGGACTAAAGAAGGAGTAGAAGGGTTCGAGATTTTCCACAAAACAACCAATTGTGCCACCTGAACTGATCGTTTCAAGCATGAAACGGTCGGTTGGGGACCTGAGTCGATCGGTTCACACCTGAGCCGATCGGTTGGGACACCTGATCCGATCGGTTCAAGCATGAGCCGATCGGTTCGTGGTCCTGATCAGTTCCCGATTGACTTTTCCTCTTTTGTTTCGAATTGATCCAAATACCAATCCTTGTTCCAATCAAATTGGACAAGTGAAATGAAAAGAAATTTCTCACCAACCTAACTTTCCCAACTTGGTCATTTGGACCTGTTGAGCCAATCGGTTCAACCCTTGAACCGGTCATCTCAACCTGTCCTGAGCCGATCGGTTCATCACATGAGACGATCGGTTCACCAAGCTGAGTCGATCGATTCACCACATGAGCAGATCGGTTGGGAGTGCAGACTGCGCAAAATCAGTCAATTGCAGTTTCAATCAATCTGATACTCCAATCAATCAGACCAACACCTTGAACACTATGATATTGAGCTATCAATTGATTAAGTGTTTAATTAAACTACTAAACTCCTTTAATAATCAATCTAAACATCATTTGTGGATAAAATCCTCTTCCAGGTTAAATCCTTTGTGTGTGACCCTGTAGGTCCATTTCACGTTGGCAGTGAACGTCCATAACACTTATGACTTCACAAGCAAAGAACGGTGCCTAGTCACACATCAGTGCTACCCAAGTGAAAAGGAAAGTTGGTGAACAACTTTCAATCCTACAATCCATGAATGGTGTTACAACGAATGTATAATTCCTTTGTCACTGATATCACGAATGAACTCGAGGCATGGAACAATCATCATGTCAACATTCATTCACTTTCTTGATCTCAGAGTAGATTGGAGGTGATATGTATGACATCAATATCACATACTGATTCACTCATGCGTGCGCATGCCTATCTCAATCCTACTCATCAAGTGGCCATGGATATCAAACTCCCTCCAGAGGGATAAATCCCATATCTATAACTCACCCCTCAAAAGCCCCATGTGTAAAAGCCACCCAATCATCACCTTTATAACAACCCATGTTTCGGGACTACATTTGATGATGTCAAAGTGTACCCAACGACATGTATTGAGTGTAGTTATTTTAGGTCAAAGAATCACACTCACCATCATCACTGTGAGAACTGACTATGACTACCATGTCATGGTTCCATGTGTCAAACTCACGGTGGGTCTGTCTGGTACACTTGTTCTCTAACAAGTACCTATGTGTTTGGTTTGATATCTCCATATCATGACTAATGAGATTCTATCATCAACCAACACCACAATCTAGTCTTGTGTGTCATTGTTGTCTATCTACCTTCCACAATGACATCCGACTAGGGACATAATAAGAATGTACACACTCTTAGCATCTGTAGGATCTTATCGTTCAGGTCCTCAACCTGAAAGAATACATCATTGAGTACTGTCATTCTCTAGACATTCAATATGTTCTATCATTATGTCATATGACTGAACCAGAAAGAATTGGAAGCTTGCCTTTGATGTTCATCAAATCAATCTTAATGTATCCAACCAATCATCCCATGATTGGCTCTCAGGGCATACATACCAACAGACTCCCACTTGCACTTTGAGCCAATCACCCTTGAATCATATTCTTAGTGATCTTCAAACATGTCCCACATGTTACTGTGTTCTACTGCTAACATAGTGAGTTATGGCAACACCTTGCCAAAGTCATTATTAACTACATGTCTCTCATCTCTTTGTTGTACATCATACATATCAGATGGAGTTGCCGTAATATGCGATCTAGTATTCCTTTGCTAACCTTTAGCCACATTGCATGGACAAGCACACCTAACTTGTCATCAATGACCGGAATAACTATAAGTTCATCTTTATGAACTCCCAGATCCATATAGTATCCACTAATGTTCTCTAACACACGGATACTCGTCTTTTCCTTTTAAATGACTTTATTGGAACGTTTCCATTTATCAACAAACATTCACTTTTATATATCTCATATATATGTTGTGATTAATTTTCTGTCCTTATCGGAAGTTCGCATCAGTGTAACTCTTTACATTGAACCCTTCCTAATTTCCGTAGAACTAGTACTTCTCAAGTACTTATAAAGTTCTTATGGTATTCCAGTAACCCTTACTAGAACTAGACAGACATCCACTCGTCATGTCCCACATACGAGTTATCAGGATGATCATATCATATTGTCTTGTCCTACAAACAAGATGATGAATGCATTTCATTCTTGCTATGTCCATAGATGTAAGATAATGGGATGATTACATACATGATAGATCCATATCTATTCTTAGTGTTTCCATTCTTCATAAGAATTGGACACTTGGCTCTGGGATACTAACTCCATGTAACATGGATAAGTTTTCTCCCACTGAATCTGTGCATACTGAACCCTTCAGTATAGATTGCCAATGTATGCTCTCTCTTTTCAAGTCAAGAGGTTTTCGATAACTATCTCTATAGATCTCTATTCCTATCACATAGGAAATGTCTCTATCTTCCTTAAAGATAATTTCCACTCTAGATTTCCATTCTAGAACATTTCCATTTCACATCAACATGTGGAATGCAAATACGCTCCCACTAAATCACAGATCACTTCTTTATCTTTGTCATATCAGTTAAACCCTTTGACTATATCATCAAAGTAAAGATCCAGCTCTGAGTTGCTTGTACTTAATCAATCACATTGATTAGTCCAGTGTAACTTATAGACTTCATTTTCATTAATGGATTCATAAACCTTATAGGTTGTGTCACGTACACATCCTTGTTTTATTATTCATAGGAATGCAGTTTTGGTATCCGTATGCCAAATCTCTTAGTCATTAAGTTGCAATCAACAAGCATCATCCTTCTTAAAATGTTATCCATGTGCCTTAACGCTTAAGACTCATTCGCACTTATGGATTTCATCCCAATGGGTGCTACCATCAAGGTCATACCTTATGGTTCACATGGAAGTCATTTAGTATGTAATGGTCATAAACCATAACTCAAAATCCAGTTCCTAAATATCATCTAGATAGTTGACTCATCACATGACCAACTCATCACATAGATAATCGAGGTGTATCTGTCAAGGATATAAGAACTCACAACTCCTTGTGATTCTTAATGTCCTTTATTAGTGTGGGGCATTCTTTATTTAAGAAGAATTTAGTTATTTGATAATCATCCTCTAACTCCTTAGAGTATGGCTCCTTTTTTATCTAGACATCACCATGCCTTAATCACGAGCTCACTATGATACATTATCATAATCACTCACAAGGTTCTCAAACATTTGGTCCAAGTATTTCATTCATTGATCTCATCAAGAATTAACACTTTACCAAATGTGTACTTCATCTATGATACTCTTGAACACTTCAAGATATTCATATCTCTAAACACCGCTGAAGTATTAGCATTTGCTCCAATAGGTGTGTAAATACATCACATGTATTATACCTAATAGGATAATCATTCTCCCACTACCACTAGTGAAGATTGATTAATCACGTCTAAGAGATTCATGTATCTTACGGGTTCTCTAACCAAAAAAGTCTAGATTTATCCATCATATGGAAACTAGAAATGAATTTCTCATGATTTATGCTAATTTGATTGTTTGAGTTATCAATAACTTTTATTTATAATTTTATCTTATGCATACCAAGTAACACAAGATAAACAAGGCATTGCCACAAAGATCATATCTTTGAATTTGAAATATCAACTATATTGATAGCCATCCTTGTCTCAACAAGATGCAATAATAAAGTGTTTCTCTTGGAAAATTGAAATAGCAGTTCTCAACTCTATTTCATGCCCTTTAGGCTAAAATAAACTGAATGGTACTCCTATCTATGGAAGCAACACTTGCTCCAATGATGGGTACTCCTTTCTTGGTCCTTTCGTAACAGCCATCACTTCTTTGTAGATCTTACATATCATATATGTCAGATCTTCATCTTGGTATCATATACCTCAGAAGCAGTTCATTTCATGATACCTTAGGTGGAGATCTCCATCCCCTACTCCTTCTTCATTTGTTCTTCTAGATATAGAGGGCAATTCCCTCATTCACCCTCCCATGTGCCTTGAGGCTGAAGACGACTTGGATTGCTGGCTAGCATTAGAATGATTCTTTGCTTTGCCTTTGTCCTTGCCTTTAAGACTTACCCTTCATTGATCACATCAAAGATTAGGGTTTGTCTTTCTTCATCTTTGCCTCTACTATCCTTAACATGTGCAACAACTATGTCAACACTTGTCAAAGTTGTTCATGTTGTAGTTAATCATGAACTGTATGATTCTCGCAACATTTGTAGTATCATACCAGTAGCCAACTCTTGGCTCAGAGGGAATCCTTCTTAGTCAGGTTTTTCCACATACCCAATCACATTGAGTGTGTGAATACCTTATTGGATCTCCTTCTATCATGACATACTAGGACAGTGTCTTGGAGACATCATATGTCTCATGTTGTCTCTGCAACTCATAGTTCAGAGAACACAACATTAAGCACTCCACATCAATGGCATCTTTGGAATGCTTCCATAAGCATACTTTCATCCATTAGTGTGGTGGGATCGAGTTCATCTGGTCCTAGTATAACTAGCACTTAGAGCTTTCGCTCTTTGATTGAGAACACTTCTCAACGCACTAACCAGTCGTGGAATTATTCCCATTTAATTTGTCCATCTTAAGGACCAATTGCAAATAAAGTGATATTTGTTGATTAACCATTTATTGTACAAAAGGAAATATATGCAATTTAGTCCAAAACTCAATTTTGACTTATTTGATTGATTTGAAAGGTTGACGATATAATTAGGACTTTAATTAATTATCGCTCCCACTATTCTAATTCAAATTGATAGCCCCACCATCAATTTGGAAGATTGCAGCATACAATCTTCTAGTGGGTCAAGATCCGTATTTCATCAAGTCATGAGTCAGCTTTGGCTGATCGCCCACAATCTTGACTATTTAGGTAGGCCATCATGCCAATTGCATCATATGCAACTCTTGGTGAATGAACATGCACAAAACCTTGCCATGAACATTCCATGCCTCTGGGCTTAGACGCTCTAAGAATCACCAGTTAAGTCTAACCCAAAAGCCGACACGGTAAACATGCACCCTGCTTTGGCAGAACCTACATGTTCACCCTTCACACTTCCACGAGATAGACGGCGCACCACGCTTTGGCATAACCTACGCTTGGTCGATCAGGTTTTTTCGTGTGTGCCACTAATGGAAGGCGTATAAGACTTAATATGTAGATGAGGGATTTGGTTATATAGGTACATATACATATCCAATCACCACAATATATAGTACATATCATATACATGCTATATCCCACAGAAAACATGCAAAACGATAAAAGTGATGATTATGGCCATCCTAATGTGATTCCTCGAGCCAAGAGGAATCACGGTCATCTAGGTCTACATCACATGCAACCTGTACAAGATGAACTATGTGCTTTGCCGTTCTGGGTTTGATCAACTCATCTCCATGATTGATCGGCTCACCATCAGGCTGGTCGGTTGGGTGCCACCAGCCGATCGGTTGGCTCCTCCAATCGATCGGTTCGCCTGGTCATCATGCATCTCCTCATGGCTGCCACCCGCTCGTCTTACACCTCGAATCGGTCATCTAGAATGCCAACCGATCGGTTCACGCCTTGAACCGATCATCTTAGTCATCGTCAGGTTGTCCGTCGTTCTTTGACATAATAGGAAATAAAAATTCTGTCCTATTTACATTTGAATTTAGAAACCCCGAGTTACATTCGGGGGGAGAAAAGGTAGGAAAGAAATCTCGATTTATCTCGAGTTACATCAAGAAAAGCAGGTAGGGAATCAGTGCGCAGACCGAGATGCAAGCAACCACATTCAACCAAGCACACATACATAGGGTTTATTGGCTATAACCACGCTATACATCCACCACAAAACTCGTTTAAGGGTGATGCGTATCTAGTGCATTCATATTACATATCATATATGTATATTGGGATTTGTGGATTTAGGACTGGACATGAACAAAGCCAATTTTATTCACATCGAATGCAATAAATAAAGGCGACAAACCAAAATCAATCACATCGATAATCCTAACATATAGAGCAGTTGACATGGCTCTGATACCACTATAGGGTTTTAGGGGAGACAGAGAAGGCAGCGGAAACAAAAAATTTCTTCTCCCAAACCCAGAATGAAGGAATCGTGTCAACGTCTATACAATAGGAAGGATGGTATGTAAAGGCATACCTTGTCCCGAGGCTTGCTCGGCGATGTTACCTCGCGGCTTGCACGGTCTTCACCTCCGGTCTTGGACGGTGTCTGTGCAGCTCCTGGTCTCATCGGGACTGTCAGGATTGACAACTGTCCTCCGAGCGGCAGAAGTCTCCCACCTCCGAAGTAGTCCACACAGACCCCATGGAACTCCGATTGCCTTGTCGCACAAGGCATCAGAAGGAGATGCACCCTCCTGTCGGCGTACTAGTCACCGACACACTCTCCTGCCACTAGTCACTTTTCTGCAGTTGTCTTTCCCTTGTTGTGCCTCCCTTATCGAGTAGCACTTGCTCGGGCTCTCCTGGTTACCAAAACTAGAGAGAACGACAACTTTGCAGAATAACTGGTGTTCTGAGCTGTACTTTGAGAAGCCCCAAATACCCCTATATATATAGGAGGGTCATGGGACAGGGTTCTCTACCCCGAGCAATGTCGGACTAAAGCAGGAGTAGAAGGGTTCGAGATTTTCCACAAAACAACCAACTGCGCCACCTGAACCGATCATTTCAAGCATGAAATGGTCGGTTGGGGACCTGAGTCGATCGGTTCACACCTGAGTCGATCGGTTGGGACACCTGAGCCGATCGGTTCAAGCATGAGCCGATCGGTTCATGGTCCTGATCAGTTCCCGATTGACTTTTCCTCTTTTGTTTCGAATTGATCCAAATACCAATCATTATTCCAATCAAATTGGATAAGTGAAACGAAAAGAAATTTCTCACCAACCTGACTTTCCCAACTTGCTCGTTTGGACCTGTTGAGCCGATCGGTTCAACCCTTGAACCGGTCGTCTCAACCTGTCCTGAGCCGATCGGTTCATCACATGATTCGATCGGTTCACCAAGCTGAGCCGATCGGTTCATCACATGAGCTGATCGGTTGGGAGTGCAGACTGTGCAAAATCAGTCAATTGTAATTTCAATCAATCCGATACTCCAATTAATCAGTACAACACCTTGTACACTATGATATTGAGCTATCAATTGATTGAGTGTTTAATTGAATTACTAAACTCCTTTGGTAATAAATCTAAACATCATTTTTGGATAAACTCCTCTTCCAGGTTAAATCCTATGTGTGTGACCCTACAGGTCCATTTCACGTTGGCAGTGGAAGTCCATAACACTTATGACTTCACAAGCAAAGAGTGGTGCCTAGTCACACATCCGTGCTACCCAAGTGAAAAGGAAAGTTGGAGAACAACTTTCAATCCTACAATCCATGAATGGTGTTACAACGAATGTATAATTCCTTTGTCACTGATATCCCGAATGAACTCGAGGCATGGAATAGTCATCTTGTCAACATTCATTCACTTTCTTGATCTCAGAGTAGATTGGAGGAGATATGTATGAAATCAATATCACATACTGATTCACACATGTGTGTGCACGCCTATCTCAATCCTACTCATCAAGTGGCCATGGATATCAAACTCCCTCAGGAGGGACAAATCCCATATCTATCACTCACCCATCAAAAGCCCCATGTGTCAAAGCCACCCAATCATCACCTTTATAACAACCCATGTTCCAGGACTGCGTTTGATGATGTCAAAGTGTACCCAACGACATGTGTTGAGTGTAGTGATTTCAGGTCAAAGAATCACACTCACCATCATCACTGTGAGAATTGACTGTGACTACCATGTCATGGTTCCATGTGTCAAACTCACAGTGGGTCTGTCCGGTACACTTTTTCTCTGACAAGTACCTATGTGTTTGGTTTGATATCTCCATATCATGACTAATGAGATTCTGTCATCAACCAACACCACAATCTAGTCTTGTGTGTCATTGTTGTCTATCTACCTTCCACAATGACATCCGACTAGGGACATAATAAGAATGTACAAACTTTTAGCATTCGTATGATCACATCGTTCAGGTCCTCAACCTGAAAGCATACGTCATTGAGTACTGTCATTCTCTAGACATTCAATCTGTTCTATCATTATCTCATATGACTGAACCAGAAAGAATTGGAAGCTTGCCTTTGATGTTTATAAAATCAATCTTAATGTATCCCACCAATCATCCTATGATTGGCTCTCAGGGCATACATACCAACACTTATCACAAGCATGTATCCACATCATAGGGTGTCTTTTGGACTTAGTGTTTCGTCATTTTGATCATTTCACATTTAAGTTCATGAGCATTGATTTTTAGAACCTTAGTATGTGAGATTTTGACTCCAAATTAAAAGATAGTTTTTATGCTTCACCGGTCCTAGATTTCAAGCGTAATTAGAAATTCACCACAAACATATGTCCAAGTTTGTCCAACCTTTGGGATTCATAGTTAATGTATATTAACTAATTCTTTGATGTTGTACACATTGATACTCAGAGACTTAGGACAAAAACTTGAATTGAGTTTTATTGGGAGCATCATAGAGAAGGTTCCCCATGTGTGGTTCCTAGGCTAGATCATCACAAAGATGGTGAGACGTGAACAATGCCACAATGAACCAAACTCCTTATCATCCAATCCAACTATCATTTCTATTTCATGTGAACATTGTTGTTGCCATATTCAAACAAAATAGTTCATATAGGAAGTGACCGCTAAATTTATTTCAGGATGTCCTAATGTTGTGGGTTTGTTCCAACTCGCCTCTAGGGTTCTCAATTTAAGAAGACTTAGAAGAGGACATTTATCAATTTTGAGATGTGGCTTCAACCTACAATTTTAGATTTAGACTTTAATTCATTGAGTGATTTTTATGGGTGAGATTAGGTTTGCGAACAATTGGGGTCTTGAGTTAAAGACCATGATCCTTCTATCCTTGGCCCTATGGTTCTACTTTGACCCTTCCTCTTTAGGGTGTAATGGGGGAGGGGCGTCCAAGCACTAAAATTGATTAGGTGGATTTTTCATTGATTTTGATGGTTTTTTTCATTTCAACTTTCATTTTTTTTCATTTTGATTATTATACTTTTTATTTTGAATTTGATTTTTTTTCATTTTGAACTATTTGTTTATTTTTAAAAGCAAAAATGGTTAGATAGATCCTTCACGATCCCTGGATGCTCTAGGACTTGTGACAATTGTGTGTCTCAGTGCTCTTTGATAGAGATCTGGCTCGAGTGAAGACTCGATCAACTTTTTGACTACATCAGTTGGTGTGTTCTAGTTGTAGTCTCTCTTGAGCAGGAATCAAATTTATTCAGTTTCTGCACTTGACTCTTTGGTGACATGCTCTAGAGTGACTTTTATAAGGGCGTATACTTGGACCAAGCCAGAATCGATTAGGTCTGAAATGTTACACTTGAGGGATATACATGAGTATATTTTGTGTCCCTTGTTGTAATGGATATCAGAGTAAGTGTTGGAACTATATCTCTTTCATAGGTGGTTAGGAGGATTCCTTATGGTACATGATGCTTGACCAATGGGAGAGCCTTATTGAGAGAGACCCCTAATGGTGTGAACCTTCTCTTTGGCCTTTGTGTTGGTATCTCCTATTTGACAATGGTGGGAGAAATAGTAGCTCGTGAAAATGTATCTCATTTTGTCATGCTTAGGCAATTAGGCTTGGTGATTTTCTCGTGGTGTCCTCTAAAGGTTTTGATTTCTACTATCGTGACATCTAGATCTCCCAGTTTCTGTAGGATTTCTCTCATTATGTGATCAAAAGCATGAGAGATCACTGAACGAACTGATGTTGGCAATGCTATGACCAAAGCTAGATGAGGTGGGTATCCATATGGTCCTAGAACTAGAGGATACTTCCAAGGTGGTGGTATAGAGTACATTGTGGGACTTACTATATAATACCTCTTCTTCTATGTTAGAATAGTAACACTTTGAACCTTTGTAGATTTTGGCATTTTGTCTTGATAAACAATGACTTATGATTATTCATTGGATTATTTAATCTAATCATGCACTTGGTTGTTCTTTTGAGTGACTGTGTGTATCATAGATGTCTCCTACTACTAATGCTCATATGTAATATCCTTTCACTAGTATACCCTTGGAAGGAGTCATACAAGATGGTGTAGTTGGTCACTTTATCGATTGTATGGTAATGATAGTTGTGCATGACCTACAAAGGGGAACACCTACATTTGTCGTTCTGACGGCAGCCTATTAACTTTGACTTTCTACTTTCCTTCAAAAAACTCAAAATCCTCTATGACATGTGGTTCATCAGCCCATTCTGACCATGGATGGATCCTGTTTCGATCCAAGTCTTCAGCTCATCATCAAAGTCTTCAACCAATGTCTTCATCACCTAACCAGTGTTGAGTTGTTCATTGTTTCTCATCATCTCAAGAAGCTCTTTCTAAAATTGTTAGTAAGCATTCTACAACTGAAGTCTTTTTGTGATGTTCTCGTATGTGTTGAAGATAGAATGATTATTGTTAGGATTGTGAAACCAATGGAGCATTTTCCCCTTACGTAGAAAGGAGTTGAAAAGGGAAGAAACATGGTTGTGAACCAACTACCCTTGCCTTAGGAAAGAGGATTCAACTGATGGCATTCATGTTTTATGCATCCCCAATGCTCCCAATTGTGTTCAAATAAAAATTACCCCTTGTGCACAAAAGGGTATCGAATATCATGATAGAATAAGGTAACCTTACCCTAGAACGGAGAAGAGGACAAAGATCACATCAAAATATGAAAGGTCACTCTTTTCACAAACATGAATTGCTCATGTATCAATGTAGTTTGTTTGATCCAATGGTATCAGGAGAGGGACATGCCCTTATATTAAGTGATATGGAAGGCGTTTTCCAATCTTACTATGAGATACGTCCAATGCACTGTGATAAAGCTTCCAAGTTGTTAGTTGACGAGGGTAAGTTAGGATGGCATCTAGGGATAAGGTGACCCACTCAGGTCTGGGATTGTGATTGTGGTCAATGTGTGAGGTTTCTCTCTCCTCGAAAGAGATTGTATAAGAGAAACATTCTCAAGAAAAAGGTATCCAGGGACAGAGTGACCCTCTTCGGTCTAGAGAATGTGGTTGGATACGGGTGTGTGAGATTCCTCTTTCCTTATGGGAGATTTATAAGAGAAATACTCACAAAGAAAAGGGATATCTAGGGACAAGGTAACCCTTTTGGGGCAAGAGACTACGACTGATATGGGTGCCTAAGATTCCTCTCTCCTTAGGGGAGATTTTATGAGAAAAACCCTCACAAGGAAAAGGATACCTACAGACAAGGTGTCACTTTCAAGGCCAGAGACTATGGTGGATATGAGAGTGTGAGATTCCTCTCTCACGAGGGAAGATTTTATTAGAAAATGCTCACAAGGTAAAGGGGATATCTAAGGGCAAGGTTACCCTTTTGGGGCTAGAATGTAAGGCCCCTGACCTTGCTTAATGATAATTTGTGCTTACCTTTCTTAATAAGATACTTAGAACTCTAATCTAATCCTTTGAGGTGATTTGTTATGATGTGACATGCTTATCATTTCAAGTTTGGTCATGTTTGAATGTTGTTTGAACTATGTTTGCATGTTTTGGACCAAAATGAAATTTACCCAAGTTGAGTGGTTATCTTGCAATTTGTCACGTTTTGAGTGTTCCCTTAGTGCTTTAGCATCATAAGAGAGAGAATGATGATATGGGGGGCTTGTGGGATCTTAATTGATTAGGTGGCATCATGTGGTATGTTAGGATTTCTATGGTTTTGTTGGTGTCGACCTTATTGTGTTGCTTGGGTGTAGCAACCCTTCTCTCAGACTTATAGTGTGTTTTGTGAGTGTCTCCACTGAGACACCTCCCTTGGTGATGTTGTCTCAACCTTGATGGTCTTGGATGGGTTTTGGGGGAGACAATTATCTTCTTGTGGTGTGTCTCGACCTAGTGTGTTGATGAACCTTTTGTCTCAACGGAGACGTGTTTTGATGATGGTTTTGACCCC
>OY856409.1:630881890-631054390 GCA_963693085.1 Alisma plantago-aquatica
GATCTTCAAGGTTTCAGCAATAGACTTGTACTCGGGAGTAGCTTCGGCCATAGCTACTTTCAAAACTCCTTGACCAACAGATCTACCCCAATTAGCTTGATTTTCTGCCCCCAGGGTGACGACTCTCCATGCGCTGTCATAACTTTGACGCATGAAGTTTCCTCCAGACGAGGAATCTAGAAACCTCTTAATATCATCATCCACACCCCTATAGAAAATTTTGATGAGTTGATTCTTAGGAATTTCGTGGTGTGGACATTTACATAGAATCTCTTTGTACCTATCCCATGCTTCAGCGAGAGTTTCACTAGGGACTTGAGTGAAATTTGTTATCCGGCCCCTAATTTCATATGTGAGAGATGGAGGATAGAATTTTTCCAAAAACACATTTTGGAGTTGTTCCCAGGTGGTGATGGGTATTTCACTTTGCAATGAATTGTACCAACTTATGGATCTATCAACAAGGGAATATTTGAAGAGAAGGAGTCGAATGGCATCATCAGTGACTCCATTTTGCTTTGTCATAGCATATAGATCGATGAATCTCAGAAAATGTTCTTGGCTGTCCTCTGCTTGTTTGCCATAGAAAGGGTTGTTTTGAAGCAATGTGATCCAATGTGCCCTAATCTCAAAATTGGCAGCATTGATGGGAGGAGGTTGTATTGGATGATGAACATTCACAGCTTTTGGGATTGAGAACTCTCTAAGATCCTTTTGTAGTTCGGCTACTTGCACTGCTGCTTGTGCTGCTAGGATTTCCTGTTGAACCGCAGCTCTGGCTTCTCGCATGAGCCTCTCTCTTTGTGCATTGATGGCTAGAGCCACCCTTCAGGCTACCTCTTCTTCTTGAGCCATCCTTGCTTTATTCTCTCTGATCTTACGATGGAAAGTTCTGTCTATCTCGGGATCAAAACTCGTTGTGAGTCCGGGGTTGTTCGATCAGTGCATGCACTACGCCTTGGATTGTACCTGAAAATAGAAAGATTTCAAAGGTGAGAACCACGAAATAAAGTCAAATTCAAGTACATGATCGATTGTTTCAAAAGAAAAAGCAAAATCCTAGATTAGTCTTAAAAGAACCAGATTTGAATGACTAATTTCGTTGTCCCCGGCAACGGTGCCAGAATTTGATGTGGTATTTTTGAACGCACTAACAAACTCACTTGGGGTTGAAATCCCCGAGCTTTTACCAAAACCAAAGTGCAATAATACCACCCACAAGCGGACGAGTCTTATCGCAGTATAGTTAAGGATCGAACCCAAAGGACAACCTTTTTAAGAATCCTTGTCAGTCGAATCTAGCTCAAGAAAACTAATATTTAGAACGATTGGTTGATTTGAGGTTACTTAAACTAATTGCAAGAAAGTGAAAGCTGAATTAAAGTTGGGTTTAGATCAATGATATGTAATTGCTGGGATGGTATCGGGTTTCACCACCGCTACACACGCAAACACATTCAATCCTGAACAATCCAGGCAAGATGTAACAATCCATATAGAGCTGCTGTGAAACCCCCCATACGGGTGTTAGGTTTGCGTAAGCATCACCTTAGGCATCAGATGTCTCGTCACCATCCAGATCACTTATTTACGGCTCGATGAAATCCCATCCTATTTCTAGTTTGGGAGTTAGCCGCATTAACTGATAAGTAAGCAGGCGGTTAATATATGAGCAAACATCGATGATTAACAAGAAGATACAAATCCAACTATGGTTGTGAACCCCCTATACAGGCGTTAGGCGCACAGAAGCGTCACCGAAGGATAGATGGCTCGTCCCCTCACGGATCATACACTTACGACCTCAAGGAATCCCATTCTATTTCTAGTTTGGGAGTCAACTTGTTAAATGACATTCAATCCTACATATAGATGTTCTCGCAACATAGGAAGAACAAAGATGAAAGCAAGCAATTAATCAAACTACGAAGATAATGGTTAATGACAAAATGAAGAGTTATATACATTGCCATGGAAAGTTTAACAATATAACATGTTTGCATGGGCAGCGGGGCTAGTCCCCGCACCCCAGTGAAATGGTACTACTCGCTCATGATGCGAGAAATAAGAAGAGTGAGAAAGAGAGAGAAATCCACTATGAACTCGGTGCAAAAGGTAGTCGCAGCTTGGTGAAGAAGATACGACCTCCTACGTCGTGTCGGAGCAGATCTGGACGCGAACGGGAGTTGCCAAGACAGACCGGACTGTCTCCCTCGCTCCATCTTCTTTCTCTCCTCAGCCTCCTTGGTTACAACATGGGTAGTAGGTGAAATGAAACTGGCGCGGACTGGACTGGTTTTGGATCAGACCTATGTACAAGCAGCCTGTCAGCGTCCCAGAACCGATGCCCAAGTGAGGACCCTTGGGGTCCTATTTATAGGTAGGGATATGTCCCTCATGCTTTTGGTGTGAGTCCAAATAGTTTGGTCCGTAGATATTTTTCCACTAAACGGTTTGTTGTATAATGTGTCCAAACGGTTTCATGCATTTTACTTTTCATACGGTTTGGTATAATAGCACTTTATCATTCGGTTTGCATGATCCACTTTTGCAAACGGTTTGGTGAGCTCGGCTTTATCAAACGGTTTGCACTTCAGCAATAGCTCATTCGGTTTGTAAGTCATACGGTTTCATGTGTTTGTTGTAGTTGCTTTATTAAACGGTTTTGCATTCCTGCAAGGTGCCCAAATGGTCTGGCCTGTGCGTGCCTTTGTCATTCGGTCTTGTGACTTTTTTTGCTGGCCACACATCTCAGAAGGTTTGATAGTATCAATTGGCCATGCGGTTTTCAAGCAGCAATTGGCCATGCGGTTTGCATGCATTGCTTACTGGTTATTCAGTCTTCACTCCAGAAAAGCAAATGGTTTTGTTGTTGCTGCTGTTCACTTGGATAGAATGATTGGAAAACGGTCTTTGCTGCTACCTCCTCCATCATACGGTCTGAGATCGAGTGGCTTCCGGTGTAGGAGTGGGCGACACCGTTGCTGCTGGGTGGGGGCGCAAGCTGCTATTGCGATGGTGGTGCTGTCGGGCGACGCTGGTTGGTGGCGTTGTTGCTGGTGTGATTGATGCATGCTGCGAGTTCACCAGAGAAGATGATGATGGAAGCAGTGCTAGGCGGCGTCGAGGCAAGGAAGGTCTAAACAGTCATGGGAGGCAGATCGCCGCCAAACGGTCTCGGCTTGGTAGCTTTTCATTCAAACGGTATTGGCGCTAAGGCCATTCGGTCATGCATGCCGTTCGGTTTGCATTGCTCATTCAGTTTACACGCAAATGAGCAAATGGTTTGTGAGGTGCCCGCCATCATACGGTGTTCGCATGCATTGCTTTCGACTACCCAAACGGTTTCATAAGGATACTCTTCCAATCGGTTTGCCAGCCAAGTGCCCATACGGTCTTCACTTCAGCAAACCATTCGGTTTCCTTTGCTTGAGCATAGCAAATGGTCTACGTGCATGGTTTTGCATTTGGTCTCCGTATGACATGCCAACTTTAGCAAACGGTCTTCTCAAATGGTCTTGAATATTAAACGGTTTGCGTGTAGCTACGTCGAACGGTTTTGCAGACCGAGTCTCTTCAAACGGTCTTGAGACCGCATGGGCTCAAACGGTTTTGAGACCGCATGGGCTCAAACGGTTTTGAGACCGCATTGGCTCAAATGGTTTTGAGACCGCATGGGCTCAAACGGTGTTGAGACCGCATGGGCTCAAATGGTGTTGAGACCGCATGGGCTCAAACGGTTTTGAGACCGCATGGGCTCAAACGGTCTTGAGACCGCATGGGCTCAAACGGTCTTGGTAAGATTGATTGGTCAGAACAAGGGGTGAGGGAAGGTATATTCCAGCTGATTGTTCAGCTTTATCAAGACCTGCATCAAATCAACCATAATTTCGGTTAAAATCATGATAATTGGATTAATTAAGTAATTTTGCACATTATGACTCACATTGATATTTAATGAGTGAAATAGAATATATATAGAGTTGAATTTGTTCCAATGTGATAAATGAATTCCATGATGAATATGCATTCATCACTAACATATGCATCCAAGATACTATGCATTTGCCTTCAATGAAGCACATTGCATACTAAATATTTGGGAACAGTTCTAAGGAAATTACACTTGTAGAGGGTACAAGAATCCAGAGGGAGTGCCCCTTCTAAAGTAGTGTTCCAGTAAGAGGTATCTACATTATCATTTCAAGTTTAAGAAGCATCATTCTAGACCCTCAATGTCATTTTCAGTGACCTAATTGATACCTCATAGTACAGGATACTTGAATCCCTTCGATGAATGTTCCATTCATTAGCAGAATATATAGGCTTTTTACACCACCTTCCAAAAAAATAACCTTTCTGTGTAAACATAAAGTATTTAATCTGTTTACAGGGTTTTTTTCATGACCAAAATAATAGTAATCCTTGTTTTTCTATCTACATTTGTAATTTTAAGAAAATCTAACAGAGGATAACGTTTGGGAAAAATGAACTCTCACCTCATGTTCATTCCTTTGAGAGGCGATATAGCTGCCATCAGATCCATCTCAGCTACCCTCAGATCCAGGTGATATAGCTACGACTCACTACAAAAATTCCAACTGACTTAGCTCCAGTTCAGCAGCAGAAATTTATCAGCTACAACCAAATCATACATGTTTACAATTTCCAATATAACAATATCAATAAAGCAAAAAAAATTACCAAGGTAGGGACTACATGTTGGCTTAGCTAAGGCCCACCAAAGAAGCAATTCAAGTTCAAACCTCAAAAGCCATCACCAATTTCCTTCCCTGAAGCACATCCCAGAGTCTGTGAAGTATTGGGACAGCAAGAGAGGCATTTCCCTACTAGTATCATAAAAATGTTAGACGCAACTGTAGTAATTGCACCACATGTTCACACACCATGGGAAATAGTGTAAGTGAGAAAATTTGTGATTTAAGCTAAATCTTACATGTGTGGACAGTGATACATATTAATTCACCAGTGGCAATGGGCAAGTGAACAATAGAATGAAGTGCAACACTACATCATCAGCTGAATCCAGCAGGTTTGAACAACATATACCCGTAAACCATGGGTATAGGAAGCATGAAGTGCATGAGGAAACAAACTACAATCGTGCAAAAATGGATCCCAAGGTTCCCTTAGTTGAAAAAATAATTGAACAAAACTTTTTTCAGAAAAGTCCAATAATTTATTACATCCAACCTTCTAGCATAGACCAAAATGCAGTGCCACTTCCAAACCATAGCTACAGGCAAGAAATAGATGTACTAAGAAACCAAAATCTTGTTGTTTCCATTTATAAACTAACTCTAGATAGAAGTAAATTCACCCAAAAGGAAAAACTGAATTGAAATTCAGATCAACCTCTACACCACAAGTTGGGATACTAGGAAATGAAATCCATTTCAGGATTCAAAAGTTTATAGACATAAAAAATCAATACCACAAGCCCTTGAGATCAGACAAGAAGAAGCAAGAGGACCCAAAGCACACCTGAAGTTAGGCTGGAAAACAACACTGCAAGAAATCAAGCCCAGCAGCGGTAGGACACGAGTGATGCAGTTGCTAGGTAACAACAGCACTAGACACCCATCTCCAGTAGCACCTATAGTTCTTTCCCCCTCATCTTTTCAATTCTGTTAGGCACTTGAATCTGCTAAAAACACAAGAATGTTGTACTTCTTTTACTTTGAAGTGTTGTAGGCAAAGAAGTCACAGTAGAGATGAAGAATGACATGCCATACAGTGGACAATTCATTTAGTTGATCAATATCTGAATATATAGCTTAAAAATACTAGAGTCATTGACCAATACATGGATATAAAGCTTGAAAATACTAGGTAATTAAAAAAATCTTTTAGAGTATGTTGGTCAAGTGATGGGAAATTGAGATTGTCTAGGCAACAACCCCCTCGTTGATATATTAGAAAATAAAATGATACAATTCGTCTATATGCCCCATCTCATGTAAAAGTAATATTTTTAACCTAATTTAAGTAGATTAATTGTGAGAGTGGGGAAAAGAACTATAATAGAATTATTTACATGTATAGTTTAAAACCAAAATACTAAACAACAATGACTATGAACTTATTCTTACATGATCACATGTAACAAGTGTGAATGTGTAGACAAGTCCATTGAGGTTTAAATAATTATACTATATAAAACCAATAGAGGCTCCAAATAGACAACCCTTTTATGTTGTATTAATTGATGACCTTTTTTATAAAAATCATAATAGTCAACAAATGACTATTGTATCAAACTCTGCCATCATTAAGAAAACATAACTCAGCTAGTATGTGTTGTTTACCTTTATTGTAGTTTAGCATTTAGATCCAATGGCAATGAGGACCTGATGAGCCATCCCCTCCTATGACTCAATGGGGATCATGTGGGATCATGTCATGCTCTTACACATGCCCTCTTTGGAGATAGACAACACAAAAATAAAGGGAAACTTTTACAATATAGGGATTAGAGCACTATAAATTTGTAGAGATAATAGTGTTTCATACCTCTAAATTAGATCAAACGGGCCATAATTCTGGTGGACTCCTATATGTGTCAGGAGTTGTAGTAATAACCAATGCATGGATGGTGGTCATTTGAATTATATGTTTTGACATATTTCTATGATGTCGAATGCTTACAACTTAAAAAAAATCATGTTTATTTCATCGAGTTATTTCATGATAGAAAACATTTCAAGTGGTTAATTAACATTTTTTCTATCTAAGTGGTCATGTTGTAATAAAATCAATGATCTATCACTAATACAGATTATTGTATATTTATATGTTTATGTATATTTGTACTTGTGTATGTTATAAAACTATATGTATATTTATACATATAGTTTGTCATATATCATGTATGGTATGGTGTATTTATAGACACATATCATATATATGGTGTTAGTTTTCCATTGAGTATGTAACTACTAACCCCTTGTGCAATTGAAGTAGGCAATTGCTCAATTCAAGTAGTCTTTGCAAAGAGGAGCAATTCCTGGTGGGATTGATCGCCATGTGGCTAATTGTCATGCCAAACACATAAAAAAAATTTATTAGTCAATTAGTATAAATTTAGGGCATGCTTGATAGTAGTGGAAGTCAGCACGTGATTTTTCTAGTGGATTCTAACATAGAATGGAAACCGTTCTTTTACTATAAATAGAACACTTCATAATAATAGTTAGAAAGAAATTGGGGAGAGTTTTAAAGAAAATAAGATTTGATACATAATATTTACTTTCATTGTTTGTGTCAACAGCTTGTGAAGTAATCGCGTACCAGGAAATAATAACATGTTTAGGGGCTTTATTTCATCACAAAGTGAGTCACAAAGAGGCATTAATTTTCACACCACAGTCCATGTATGTAGCACTTCAGGAATAGCAGGAATTACATGGTTTTCTATACTTATGTGTCCCAATAATTGGCATTTACACCAACCTAGTCCCACAGATTTTGTTCAAAATACAAAAACTCAATACATTAAGGAAAAAATATGACGATGGATAGATGCTAGAATAAAACATTAAGGATGTCAACATCGCAATAGTTCTCAAATTGAGGTAAATATGAACTGAATGTCGATCCAATTACAGAAGAATATGGTTTTGCAAAGTACACAATAGGCACTCCAATGTTCCATATATACAAGTAAAAAAAATATAACACCTTAAAACCTAAAGTTAATCAGTAGTCGTTGGCATATGTTATTACAACTATTAGTTTGATTTGAGCACAGAGTGTGCCTTATTTTCAAGATGTTGTAATTGATAGTTCTTAGAAAGTAAAAGATGGATATGTGTTGTATTAGATAGGAGAAACCCTGCTCCTATATATCGAAGAACAAGGAAGCGTACAAGACACAATTAAACCCTAATAGGCCCAGACACTTAGGCCCATATAAAAACCTACTAATAGTATAATAAAACATACTCTCTAACACTCCCCCTCAAGCTGAAGTTGGGAGAATCCCAAATCAGCTTGCAGATAGAGAGTCAAACTAGAAAACAAAGAAACAAAAAAAAAGATAAACCAAGGACATACAAAAAATTTCTCCCCCTCAATATTACATTAAAGCACTCAAACACTCAGAAACTCCCCCTCAAGTAGATACTCCAAGCAAGAAGGTACGTCGCAGAAGCTTCTTGATCATCTGGAGAAGAAATAAGCAACATCACAATCATTTGGAGCAAAAGATGGAATAGCTAATAGGCACCAAGGTCTTCATCAAAGTCATCGTCGTAGTAGCCAGAGAGTGTTGGATCACGGTAGCAAAGCCCAGAGAGTGTTGGATCACAGCAGTAGAAAGTCGACGTGCCAAAACACAGACATGCCAGAGAGTGTTGGCGCACAACAGTAGAGAGCCAACGACGTAGGCAGATCGAAGACCAGTAGGCATAGTAGCAAGAAAATAAATTACTCCAGTAGATGAAGCTCCATATAAAGTCAGCAACAGAAAGGTCTTCATCATCTTCCCTCTCATACAACATCCATCACATTAGAAGACGTCAAAGTCTAAAGAGTTCTAGTCCACAGAGTAGAAAGTCAATGTGTAAATGAAGCACAGAAAGAAGAAAGTGCAAAAGCACAAAGCAGTAGGTAAAGTGTGCTAATCATAGCACAAGTAGCAAAGATGATGTCCAAGTATGCAACGTCACAGCAGCAGCATGTGTAGGCACGACAACAGTAGAGGCAGGTGATTGGTTGCGGTCAGGCAATAGTTGTAGCTGCAAGATGACAGACAACAGTGGCGGCTTGGCAGCAGTAGAGGGACAAGTGGTGGGTAGTATAGCCGCAGCAGGAGGTAGGAGCAGTATGGAGGATGGGGCACATCAGGGCCAGTAGTTGGCGGTCGGTCAGGAGGATCGAGGAGATATTTAGCGATGGTGACAACAAGGCATGGAGCAGCAGCGGCGCAAGGGGACAGGGCAGGCGGTTGTCCTTAGAAGCCAATGGTGTCTAGACAGTGGTTGGGTGGCAGCATGCGACATAAAAGGCAGCAAGAGTCGGTGGCACAAAAGTAGCACTGCAACTAGGCAGCAACAGCAGCAAGGTGGCGACAATGACGAGCAACAGTAGGGTCGCGGCGGCACTGGTAAGAAGGTAGAGTATGGACTGCGTGGAAGCTTTAGCGGCATGTTAGAAGTGGGTGAGTGGGAGTTTCACGGTAGCAGGGGAATGCCAAAAACCAAAGTGGTAGGGAACAAGGAGAGGAATTCCCTATGGGAAGCCAAGCACCGCCAAGGGCGAAGGTGCCCGCAAGGGGGGGCTCCTTTGGTTCTTGCTCTCTCTCATGTAGGGTTTTGGTCCCTAGTATGGCTACTCTGATACCATCTTAGAAAGTAAAAGATGGCTATGTGTTGTATTAGATAGGAGAAACCATGCTCCTATATATAGGAGAACAGGGAAGCGTACAAGACACAATTAAACCCTAATGGGCCAAGACACTTAGGCCCATATAACAAAGCTACTAATAGCATAATAAAATAGACACTCTAACAATAGTATTATTAAAAGGTTACTTCTTTCCTATCCAAAATTCTTACTCCACAGACCAAAATTTCTCTGATCCCAAATTGCCATTATGTCTCCAACTATCTACTTGATTGATATGGGGCACACGAATCTTAACTCTAGGCCTAATGTAGACATACTTATGAAGGAACTCCTCACCAAGGGGTGCTTAGGCAATCTTGGGCGTTTTACATTTTTGGATGTATATAAAGTTAGTATAAATATGAATATTTAGTTATACGAGAATATATTAATTACAAAATATACTTATATCAGTTTTTTCAAAGATTAATTAATCATTAACTTGACCTATCTCACATCTAACTTGGCCTTAGATAGACCTAATTGTCCTAATTTTGAAGTTATCTAGATTTGACCTAGTTAGACCTTAATTTAACCAATCTTTCCCTAATTTGGCAAGACATGACCTAATAAAACCTAACTTCCCTTATTTGCTCTAATTTATCCTAATTAATAGTTGGGGAGATAGATAGAAGGAGTGACCGGATAAAAAGGCTAACAGATCGAAACTCTAAAGACTGAAGGTGAAGTAACCTTGCATCAATCACCCTTCAATTAGGTCGCCAGTAAGGTGTGGAGTTGCAAGGCTAACAGTGACAAAAACCACAAACATGGACCCCAAGTAGCATTTGGGATGAGTCATATCATATCGTCTCTACCAATCAGAAACTAATAAGGTTGTTGTTGTTAGGCATGGTTAGGAAAGTACTAAGTATGTACCAAGTGTGTGGACTAAACTGATGGGAAATCTTAGATGAATAACTGGGATAATCTCGAGCACTCCTCTTCCCTGATGGATTTTTTTTGGGAAAATGTGTAATTTTTGCCACTATAGTATCCTTATATCATTATGATGAACAGTATTAAGTATATTAAAGAATAAAACTTCCCCATATATTAACGAGTAGGAACTTATATTTGACTAACATGGAAGGTCTTATGTGTAGCACTAGGAAATTGTGGTAGACAAACACTCTAGGTTCCCAAGAAATGACTCTTCCCTAAACCCTTGTTAAACCCAAAGTCAACACCAAAATTGAGTATTGTCAAATAGGATCACATGCCCTAGAAGTCCATAAAACCCTATCTGGCATTGCATATCAAGTAGCATCATTCTGCTCCATCATGTGGACCTTCATTTCAGGGACGAGGTCAACGACTTTGCCGCTCTACTCGGGGATCTTGGTGTGTCCGAGCGCCAACAGAAGAAGCATGCCCAACAGGATGTCAAGAAAAACTCCATCGACAAGCGTCAATGTCGACGAGCTACCGGAGGGGAATGTTGTCGCAGGCTTCTTACCTTTCCATTCCTCATGGCCTTGTCAACAGATTCGTTTGATCTATTCTCCCTAGGTTTCTTCTTGTTGTGCTGTAGGGACTAGTGAGCAGGAAGGCTACGTTAGCCATGATCGAAGAAGATGGGGGTGAGGAGGTTTACTGTACCTTCTTAAGACCCTCTGACATTGTGTTATGCTTCTGCCTTTCAGAGTCCACTGATGACCAACAAAGGATGGGGCATGTCATGTGAGTGTGATTGTGTTCTAGATTTGTGAGGGGATGAGAAGAGGGTGATAGGGAGATGATGTAATCGTGGGGTGGGGGTGGCTATCAGGGTTCACATGGGTGGAGGAGATGAGGTACTCAGTGTCTGGACGATTGGGGAAGGAGAGAAAGTATGGGGTGACACACGTGATTGGAGAAAACATTTGAGTATCGGGTGCTAGTATGACAAAAAATAGATCTGGCGCGCAAAATTGAAATTTTTAGAGGTGTGGTTATTTGAGATGAGGGGGCGACAAAGGAGCATGAGTTTTCTAATAGACTATAATTTGTAGGAAATTGTAGCTAATATAATCAACTACATTTGTTTTATTTACACATATAAATTTTATAAAGAATCATGGTCTTTAACTACGAATACAATATATGTAGTTATAAAAATCATAGTTAAATCATGTTTTTTTTGTAGTGACTTTCATATAGAGTTCATTATAAATATAAGCATCATATGTTTTTTCCTAATATACATGGAAGCATATTCTGATAATGATTTCATACAATTTAGTAGAATGAGTAGAATATTTAACAATATACAATATAATTTATACATGTTTTTGTATTATAAAACGAAAAGATATTGTGATACAACTAACAATTAGAGGTGTATATATATTTTGAAAATTTTCTATTCTTTTAGAAAACAAACATGACAGTGATTCATCAAATTAATAATTGGTAGTTTATTAACTAAAATTTTAATTGGTGGAAACATAATTAATAATAATTAAATTGAATGCAACTCAATCATAATGAAATTTTAAGATAAAATGAAATTGAAAATATTAACTTATTGATTTATTTAGGTCAAATATAAAACTTTAAGTTGCATGTAAAAGTACAAATGGCTTATCTGAAGTCAATCATAAATTTTATATTGAATCATGATAGTATAAAATCAGATTTTAAATCTAAGAACCAAATAATGAAGAATGAAACTAAATAATGTAAATTAGTATACTTACTGAAAAACTTTGGTGCACTATATGGAATGCATGTCATAGATTAATACTTCTATTAAGAAAACTAATGTATTTGATACATAATATATCTTTTGAACCCTAAAATGTATTAATATGACCATATCATACTTATTCACTAAGAAATGTCAATGATTGTTATAATAGAGGAGTGCAACTAGAATACTTTGTTACCTAGAGATTCGTCTAAGATGAAAAAAAATGTGTTTCATAGATCAACAATTTAACTAGTCATGTTTTGTGACAATGAATGCTAGAAAATAAAGAAACAAAATGTCAACAAGATGAATGTCCTAAAAAAATTGACGGTGTACGGGATCGTAATAAATGATTAACCAAGAAAAGACCATAGAATCAAATATAGTGTTTTGAGTGTTGAGAAAAATTTATGTGAGGTCCTTCTTAGACTATATTTGATTAATTGGAGAAATATTTCTCCCACTCTCTCACAACATGTGTAATGTCCTCAAATTTGTTGAATTTGAATTCTACAAATAAAAGGCTTGAATTGATAAGTAATTTTCCTAATTTAATTATTGATTGAATAATAAAGTTATCTTTGTGGCGTGTGTACAACTCATGGCCCAAGTGAGGCCCAAGAGACTATTTTCTTTGCAAAGAGGTCCTTGTGGCACAAGTTTAAGAAATAAAAGGAATTCAGACATAAATAAAATACGATGGCTTTTTTATTTGTTAAAAAACTAAACTATCAAATAATGGGCATGTTTCAAAGAGTGTCTAAGATTTTGTGAAATTGAGATAACTAATGGAGTAGTTATCTAACCAAGATGGCAACACAAGTGTTGATGCATCAAATGGTAATATCTCGATCTAACTTTTGGAATACTTGAAGATAATAACAAAACTAAGAGAATTTAAGAATTTGAGAGAAAAAGGAATTTGTGTGATATGGGTAATTAATTTAAGGATTTACTAAAAGATCAAGTTTCAGCTATGTACTTCATTCCAAAAAATCCCAAAAATTAGATATAGGTTGGGAAATATATTAGTGAGTTTTCCTCAAAGTTTTATTTAACATGATTGTATCATAACACAAGTAGCAACGGAATTGAAAGATATATCTAACCATTACAAGACAACTTATCATACTAACTTTCACCACGCAGGGTGACATAAAGGAAAACTTATAACATATGTAGATCTAGTTGAGGATCACCTAACAACTTCAAGCAAGGTCTCCCAAGAAGTCAGCTATCCTTGTTGTGGTCCAGGTCTTTCTAGAACTCCTCCTCCTTATCCAACACATGGGGTTGGAAGTGTACCCCACAAAAGGAATAAGAAAAGAAGTACATCGGCAAAACGCTGGTATGAGCATGCTAAAAAGAAATTGAGCATTATATTTTAAGAAAAAGGTACAACAAGTAGAAAAGGTTTCCCATGCTAAGAGATAAGGACTACCCAATCGGGCATAAAAGGAATAAATCTCAAACATATGATAAAAGGGATACTTGCCATTAAAACAACAATAAAATTGGTGCCACAAAAGCACTCATAAAGATTTTAGGGCACATAACCCATAATTATCAACCTGCATGTAGGTGAGATAAACATAGCACTAGAAAAACATAAATAACAATTGGCGGCCAACCCTCATAAAGTTGAAACCTGATAGAGAATGACACATAACCAAACTCCCAATATATTTAAAAATTTGGGCCAACCCCCATAAAGCTGAAACTCGGGTATGGGGTACATAACCACCATCCAAAAATAAACAATAAGGGAACATAACCCAAAACCAATGCAAATTATATTACTCTAGGGCTACTGAGTCACGCAACATGCTTAATAGGGAGGCAAGTAAAAAGGTATAGTCAGATTTCACAATTTAATCACCACATAAGTGATCATCATAGACAACCACCTCAAAGTGGGCATATAGTAACAAATTGAGTTCCATAATGAACAAGGCATAATAAAGATTCCAAAATAAAGTCAAGAAGATATTATGATCACAGATCAGTAACAAGTAAGGCACTTCACATGAAGCATAATATTCAAAAGGAAAGATATGGTTTTTAGGTTATTGTCCATAGGACCAAGAGAAAGTCAATTTAAGTTTTTGCTCAACAAAGAAAAATAGGAGATGCTAACATACCTCTAACAGAGTCTAAAACACTTTCCAAAATCCTAAGCAAGATTAGAGTCCACTTGTCCTATTATAATAACCATATACATGTATTAGCATTATATGCATTCATCAAGAACTCAAAACCATAAAGTCATCGACTTTTTCTAAAAACCACAAATTTAGATCTTAAAAACATCAAAATCATCTTATTTAGGATTTTCTGATCAAAATAACATATAATATTAAGTATTTTGAAGATATGGACTTTTAGGGTTTGTTTTGGTGATTTTTAGTAAATTAAATCATCCTCAAAAATACTTTTTCGAAAAACTCAATCCAGGCAACCAATTTATTTTTATTAGATAGATCATACTTTTTTGAGTTTATAACAAATTTTACTTTTAATTTTGGCCCTAGGGTTTACTAGATTTGAATTTTACAAATTATTAACTTATTAATTAGATCTATTAAAATCACATCTTCAAAACATCAGATTTAGGTGACAAAACCAATACCACGAGATAGATCTTAATTTTCTGAATCCAATGACTATTTATCCATATTTTTATGATCAATGAGTGAATTATTATGAATTTTTCAAATTTTGACAAATCACAAAATTCCACGTGGCATCCCTTGTGAAAGAGGAAGAAAGGGTGGGAGTGGGCTGCACGGTCCGAGTTGGCCCAATCAGGGCTTGCCAACTCAGCAAACCCCACATGCAATTAGGCATCATGCCTCAGCAGCAAAATGCAAACAAACTATGTGAAAAGACCTTGTTGCCCTTGCGGGAAAACAAAAGCATTGAGCGAAGACGAGGGTAGATACGAGAAATCTTAGGTGGCCTTGTTCCTCGTCGAGTTGCGATTCAGTAGACGAATTGGGGAACAAATCCCCCGATCAAAACTCAAGCACTGAGGGAAAAAGTGGAAATTGAAGATGCCATCGTGTTCGCCTGAGCAACCTGAGCACAACGAGCCATGACCAGGCCTGCATGGTGATTGGGAGTTCAGAAGAACCCCTCCGCTGGGAGCAGAAGGTCGATGATCGGAAAGGCACTAAAGAAAGCCTGAAGAAACCAAACAAAACTACAAACATGATCCCAAAGTTTAGTCGATCACAAACGACACCTAATGAAGGTCACGCGATCCCAAATTCAACCATGGCGAGAAGTGCCAACAGGGTTCAAACCGCGGCTACAGGTTACAGAGAAAGGGACATTCTCGCGGAAAATATATAACTAGGAGTTGCAAGTGATGATCCCAAGATGCTTATCGAGCAACCAATTTGACCGAAGAAGGCGAGGAAGGCAGGAACAATGGTGAGGTCGCCGGAGAAGAAGGTCGAGTAGGCTCGGCTACTCTAGGCATTTCCGGGTTCAATTGAGGGAAGAGGAGAAGATAAGGAAGGTTGAGGGTTGTTCTGGAGCAGTTTCACGAGGAAGAGAAGCAAGAAGAGGGCTTCTGCCAAAAACGATGAATAGAGGAGAATTGGGCATTTTCTTTTTATAGGGGTTTAAGTTTTGAGTAAGGGATCATCGTGGGCGGAATCCTCTCACGAATTCATTGCAAAAGAAATCATGAAGAACGGTTTGAAAACAAGTGAGAAACTCAAAAGAAATCGGGTTAGAAAACCCACGGTCACTGTTCACCGCAAAGTGGACTCCTACACAAGGTAGGAGACAAAATCTCCACTGTTAAGATCTGATCGGACGACTCACAGTTCACGCACATAAATAACTTGCAAATTGAATTAGGAATAATGTGTGACATATATTATTTAAGTGTTTTCTCTCTCATCTTTTGAAGATGCAAACAAATCCCAAATTGGATAAAATTTTGCACAGAGGTTAATATTGAATGTAGAATCCGAATATAAAATTAGATTTGCCTTTTGACAACTTTTAATGTGTCAAATAAATTAATTACTATTTTCTCTTTCCTCCTTCATTAATGACATTAGGATTATCCAAAAATTATAAAACTTGAACCACAGGTCATATTTAACATGTTGAATACGAATTTTCCATTAATTTGATATGTTAGAATTATTTTTGTAATTATTTAATATTTTGAAGGTTCTACACACTTTATCTCTCCAAATTTTATCTTTTAATCAAACTTTCTCAAAATTAAGTGAAAATTCACCCAAAGGCATATTTTATTATGTAGATTATGAATCTAAAATTGTATTCCACTTTTGGAATCATTAAATATTTTATTTAATATCTGTAAGGTAAAACACCCTTTTCTTTTCTAAATAGAATACATATGGTTATTATTATTCTAAATTGGTGAAACTTGGCCTCCAAGCCGAGGAATATATCAAGAAAATGAATTTGAGGTTATTTTTATCCAAGAAATTTTCCTTTTAACATATTATTCATTATTTCCATTATTTCTCCCCTTAATAATCCAATATCTCATTATTCATGTTTTAAGCATTATCATTGATTTCCTTTTTTTTCCTTGCACCCTAAGGAATAGGAATAATCTAGAACTAATATATACCATCATTATCCCATATAGAATTATTCATTTTCGTATTTTGTGGAATTATAACCCATTATCCTCAATTATGAACACTTTGCCTTTTATTCACATATCCTATATTCCTTTTATTGCTTTTATGATTAATTTGAAAGTATTGGGTAATATTAATTTAAATTCTACATTTTAATGTGACTTATTAGTATATTCATGGTCACCAAAGAGCATATCTTAATCCTTGTTTGGCTAAACCTCCAAAAACTAAGGGTTCTAAGTTATTATCCCGGGAATAAGATTAAGTCCTAGGTTTCAGTATGTTACAACTACAATGTCCACAACTTTCCCTCACCTGGTTCTCACTTTATACCCTCCCTTTTCTGTGGATCCTTCTGCTACCAAATTTGGGAGAGAGAGATGAAGCAAACGAACCCTAACACATACGCTACCTCATTGTATAAACAAAGTGCCCAAATCCCTACAAAATCAAGAGTTTGGGGAGACATCAAAACCATTATTGGTTCCATGCATCCTGTGCCTATATAAGGCATTGAGGAATTCCCTTAAGACCTACAGAGTCCTCATATCCCTTCAATTATCCCCACTCTACTCCTAGGGTGGTCGATGACCCCAAACTTCTTCGATGGAAGTTCCAATGTCTCTCTAGAACTACCGAACATCTCCATCTAATTGATTGACATAGGAGCATCCTCAGACCACCACAAAAGAATCTAGGTCTTTGGCCTCACTCGAGATGGAGTAGGGGATGGTGTCCTCAAGCTGGCTCCACGTACCTAAGAATCCTATCAGGGTGAAGATGCCAGATCACTTCCGACCATTGTGGGACCGCCAGAAGGAATGAAAAAAGTGTGTGGACATTTCCCAAACTTCTTAACGACATCAATAAGGTATCTAGTTTACCCTTTTACAATCCTTGTAGTACCGGCTTTAGACCATGGAAGCCTAACGTCAAACCACACCTAGACCATCTCTACCTCAACCATGGGGATCCCTAAGTTTGTGATCACCTATCAAAGGTATCCATACCTTCTGTTGAACCACTGAGCCCAGGGTGTGATAGTCATCCATCGAGTTGACCTCACCATTGTTGTCTAAAGCTGTGCTTGGGCCAGCAAAGGAGATGATCGATCCCCTAGGGGATTTTACCCCAGTTCCCCCACCCGCATGATCAACCCTGACCACATCGTAAGAGGTATTAGGGTTTTTTTATGTAGAGCTAAGGCGGTACACGCTGGAAGCGCTTAGCCAGGTCGTCCACTATGATTGGTTGGGGTTGGCCCAATTTATGTTTTTGATAATAGGATAATTGCTGACACAACTTTCCTTGATTGGTCAATAATTATTTATCTTATATTAATTGTAATAATGTCTAGGATGATCAAATTGAGACAGCTTATGCATGAATGTTGATTAGGAGATTATGTAGAATACAAAAAAAAATACTTTCAGAATCTAATAATGCTTCATGTTTCAAGAGTATGCCTAGAACATATATATGAGATGATTAACATATGAAACCCCTAAAATTTGATATTGAAGTGTGGAATGCATTAAAGGATTTCGGTTCATATTCCATCCTAATATTGTTAAATATAATGGGAATATAAAATAATGACGATAATGATGATGTAGAATTGGGGTTACTAATGTGAATGATCATACATATGTGTAATTCGGATTTTGAAACCAGAGATCATAACTTGTGATAATCCCAATGAAGATAATTTGATCTAAGTACCTATAATGCAGGTATAATAGATATGATAATTAGTGTTTCACCTAATGTTCAATATGTGATGGAATTAGAGTTTGTACCCTTATTTCTTATCTAAACTCGAGACAACCCTAAACCATAGACGACGACCCGAGTAGGGTTTAATCTAAATAATATGATGGTGATATTTTAGGATATACATACATGTAGATTAAATGTTGACAGCTTGGAGTCATATTTGCTTGCTTGATTAGATGATATGCTTAAGGTATTTAAAGTATTATTGCATGATCTATATGTTTCTACATTGAGGTATGTGGTTACACCTATGAATACTTGCCTTATCGACTTTTGAGGATTTCCCAAAGTTTCCTGACAAGATTGCAATTAATATGTTTGGAAAAATCTTATGATAGATGAACTTAGTTATACAACGGTCATCTATTTTCTTGTTATATTAGTTGATTTATCATTAGACATGAAATAAGTAACACTATTTTATTGTGTTTAAATATATATTACTTACAATGTTTGGAAAGCTTGGAGAAAATAACCATTTAACATTGTAAGATGGAGGGGTCAATCAGCACCCCGACTCACACATGTCATTGTTGCTATAATAGACCTATTGTGTTTCGAATCCACAACTTGTGTTATAATCAACATACTTTAGCAACTGAGTCAACTATTAAGTTGATGCCGAACCTTTCATTGCAAAATGGAAATTTGTTGGATCTAAATAAATTGTATTTTATCACAAATTCGTCAATGAATAAAAATAAAAATAAAAAAGTATCTTCAAATAAGTCACTATGAGTGCAACAATTATATTTTGTGGGTAGACATTATGATAATACTTATTGCCTTGGATTTGAACTTTATCATAAATTCTATCAACTAACATGTTGTCTCACACAAGCCAAATGATAATATTGATCCTCTATTACAATTGTAATCATAAAATGATCAACTCTTAAATATATAGGTCCAAGGTGAGTAGGGTCCAAATCTTCCGTGCCTGACCCCTATCCCATCTTTGTGCCCATCACATATTAACAATGGGTTTACATCTAGCTATCAAGTGATATGGGGCCGCAAGCAGAATTTATACCCGAGATTTATTGTAAATAGTCCCAGATAAAGAAGATTTGTACCCGAAAACGTGGTAGTGGGCAATCTGGAATGACCATTTGCTCCTCATCCACATCGTGCATAAATTCTGGATACACGAATAACATCTGAATTTGACCATTTGATCCTCATCCACATCCCCAAGTTGGCAACAAAATATAGAGGATAAATGTCATCGTGTAGGCTATAAAACTAAATGAGAAGATAGATATCACGTTGATTGACAAAATCTTTACTTATACATTACGTCAAGTGGGAGAAGTAGCATACATGCGCATTTATAATTAATATCACCTTGACTATGTTTCAACGCCTTTGTTTCAGTACAAGAGAAATAATATAAAAGTGGCAACTGGGGTTTTACGGGACAACATCTGCCAAATAGTATATTAAATAATTTTATGATAAAGATGATTACCGAAATGAAACATCACATATCTAAAGAAAAAAAACAACAACTTGTAATGTATGAATTGATGTGGCACTTCTGGCGTTGTCCTGTCTTCGATGTACATACAAATTCCATGGAGGGACTGGTGACCGCCCTTATGCTCCGTTGTCCCAAAATCATCAATGAATGTGCTCCTCCAATATGACTCTGTGCCGAGAAGTGTTTGGACACGTTTCTATAAATACATTGTACAATGCATGAAGTGTGTGGTGCATGTGTAATTCAGCCCACAACTCCTCTCCTGCGTTTATTAGAAGAAGAAAAAAGTAGATTATGTATCAACATATGAATTTAGATTAAGTTTATAAGAGGCATGGCAGAGTAATGGGATTTAAATTTCACATAGTAATGGGAAAACAACGACTTGTAATGTATGAATTGATGTGGCACTTCTGGCGTTGTCCTGTCTTCGATGTACATACAAATTCCACGGAGGGACGGGTGACCGTCCTTATGCTCCGTTGTCCCAAAATCATCAATGAATGTGCTCCTCCAATATGACTCTGCTGAGAAGTGTTTGGACACGTCTCTATAAATGCATTGTACAATGCATGAAGTGTGTGGGCGCATGTGTAATTCAGCCCACAACTCCTTTCATGCGTTTATTAGATGAAGAAAAAAGTAGATTATGTTAAATATCCCATTTTAGGTGTGACCCAAAATAAGATTATATATTTATTATTATACTTTTCTGAAGGGATGCATCTTTTGGGGGTTTACTGTAGACCCCTTAACTGCCTTGCCTCTTGGTGATGGATGGAGAGGCATTAAATATTAAATATAAAAGTTTGGTCCTTTCTCCATGGGATGCTATCGGGAACGACATCCATCTATCGGAGAATCCAGAGGGGAGAGAAACTAACACCAAAAAACAAACGCTTCGTACATTTCCGCTCTAGGCTTGCACTCCAGACTTCCGCTCCAGGCTTCCGTTGTCAGTCATGCGATGGAATCTTCATCAAATACGGGTATGATCTTTTAACAAAGGTATCAGAGTGAGTTTTCTCGACCCTTGTTTTCTGTGTTCGTTGCTACCAACACAGCCATTATGGTGACGTGGATTTGATTTCTTGGACTATATGATTGCGTACGGTCATATTTCTGTCTGGAACTACCACTGGCATGGACAGCAGGATTTGAACCTGCACGGACAGAATCGTCGTCGGCATGTTCTCATAATAGACCACTCTTTCTCGGTTTTGAGTATCGTTCCTTTTGCGATTTGTACATTGCTACTGTACAGATGAAATTTGTTCTACCTTAAATCCTTAAGCAATTGAATATTACTTTCATTACTTTTCTGTTCGGCGGCACCACTGCCAACATCTGATTTAAAGCTTCAGTGCGGCGTGACTCTTTTGGTTTACGATTATTAATTGCCGACAGAAGAAAAGGTTAGCGCCGCTCGTACGCCTGTGATTGCTTCTAAAAGCAATGGAATTAATTAGGACGAGTAAAAGTTATGTATTCCATTGTGTTCTATGTTTCTTTACCCCAAGTGCAATTTACTGTTCTTGCCGGAGTAAGGAAAAACTTTAGGAGTTAAGTACACTGCAATGCAAGACAATACGGATGGCTTTCTTGCTCTGTTATTTGGTTCAAATGGATACACACATTAAATGAAGACAGTTGCATTATGATCCATTAACCACTGCTTCATTTCAATTAGTTTAAATCGTAGTTTGCTTGTGAATGAAACGTAATACTACGGTTATGTTGAATTGTGAATATATCTGTTACATTAAGGATTATGTATAGTCTTATCAAAGTAAGTCTATTCATACGGTGATAAAAAAAATATTCACATAATGGTCAAGTAACATTACATTTAACTTAACTTGACAATAATGATTTCGGTTAAAATTTTCATTGTTATTGACCTTATACAAGTTAAGAAAGTTAGTATATGTATGTCATTGATATAATGTTTATCCCAAAGAAAAAATGTTATGTCATTCACAACCAAATGCTATGTTATTTTGTTAAGTGAGACTAACTCACATAAAAAAAACTAATCCTACTCAGTGTTACATATTTATCCAAAGATAATTTGTAATGACTACTTGTGATTAGCATTATAAAAGTAAATAAAGTAGACCTCATAAGCTACTTTTATATTTCAGTTATGGTTTTAATATAAATTTTAATATTGCAGTTATTTCCTCATCCTTGTATGGTGAAAATAATAATATTCCTACTCTCAACGGTTCAAATTTTAATGAATGGAAAGAAAAAGGTCATGTTTACATTAGGTTGTATGGACTTAGACTTAGCTTTCTGAGTGGAGAAATCACAACCACTTACAGAGGAAAGTACCACTGCATAAAAGGTCAATTATGATAAGTGGGAACGTTCTAATAGGCTTAGTTTGTTGCTTATACAAGCAAACATGGGAAAGCATATTAGATGATTCATTCCCACTTCTGAATTGGCAAAAGATTTTCTAAAGGCAGTGGAGGAGCAATATGTTTCTTCCAGTAAGTCTAGGGCTAGCACCCTAATGGCCAAGATGTGCTCTACGAAGTACAATGGTTCTTGTGGGATCCGTGAATACATCATTGAGATGAGAGATATTGCCGCACAACTCAATGAGATGGAGTTATCCATCTCTGATGCATTTATTGTTCATTTCATTTTAACTTCCTTGCCTAGTCAATATGGATCATTCAAGGTTTCTTACAACACACAAAAGGAAAAATGGTCAATAAATGATTTATTGGCCATGTGTGTTCAAGAAGAAGAGAGACTTAAGAATGAAGGGGTTCCTACTTGATGCGATGCTTTTGAGTCACATTTATAGACTTGTTTGACATGTGTTTTATACATTTATTAGTCATTTTCATGGTTAATGTTGCATAATTCATTCATTTTGGTCTATGTTACTTCTTTCTGTCAAATCCCCTTTATTTAAGCATTTTGGGTATTAATTATCAAAAATATACGTTTTGTGTGGACTTATGTGGTTTCGTGTGTTAATTTCAGGAAAAACAAGTATCTGCTACCATCGACGGTGGTCGATACCATCGACGGTGGTCGATACTATCGACACAACCACAGGCGCACAGCCGCAAGGACTAGAAGAAAGTCGATACTATCGACAGGGATGTCGATGGTATCGAGATACCATCAGGTTGCGGACGAAAATGAGGTCGATACTATCGACACAAAGTCGATGCCATTGACACAGGAGGCTACAGTGACAGAAAAGGACAACAACTGACGCCTTAGAGTGTCGATACCATCGACCCGTGTCGATGGTATCCATATGACATCAGGCGCAAAGACAAAAGAAGAGAGAACTGCCGGTATCACGCAGGGTCGATACCATCGACTCGCGTCAAAGGTATCGACACCGTCAGATACTTGTTGGCTTTGTAATGATCTAAATCGGACGACCGTGATTAATTGGCGACCTAATTGCGGGATTATACCTAATGACGGCACCCAAGAGGGGAAGATAACATCTTTAGCCGCTACACACATCCCCGAGAGCAAGGAGAGAAGAATAGAGCACGAGAGCACGCCCCAGCCGATCCGGACACTGAAGAAGACGATTTCCACCACTGAAAGGAGGGAGAACGCGTATTCCACGCCAAGGATCGCTTGGATCTTCTCCGTTCTTGGGTTTAACCACTCAATCACGTTTTTCTTCATGTTTACCTTTTTCTTCTCCACGTTGTATTCTGAGATGAACATGCGGGGCTAATCCCCTTTGTCTTTAGGACCGGGAGTATCCCGGGAATTCATTGTATGACGATTTTATCATAGTAATTCATATCTTATCTCTTAAATCCGTGGTATAATTTCGTTTTCTCAAATATATTGTTATTCTTGATCACCATAATAATAATCTAACACCCTTAATTGCTTTGAAAGAAGAATTAATGGTTGAAAAGAGACGGAATTTACATTAATTGACAAACCCCTTGAACAAGGTGGTGTAAGATTAATGGTGGATACCGAGAGTTTATTTTTAATGCACCTAGTTTAGGATATAGGTTACTACGACGGTGGAACCGACCTAGACATAGGTAGTGAATTGTACCACGACAGTGGGCAATTCTGATTTCAGACCACTACCCGGATAGAGAGATAAAATTGAGTAACTATATAGAATTTAATACAATGAAAACCCGCGGTGAAACCACAATCCTAAAGATCTCCTTTTGAATTGATTAAACCAACATTTAATCGATTGCTTGTTTTGTTTTATTTTTATTTTCTTTTAATTTAGATAGCAACTCTCAACTATTTAATCGGCTTAGCTGATCGCGAGTAGTTAGTAGGAGTCTCCGACGATTTCACGTATCCCTGAGTTCGACTCGGGCCTCACAAAGCCTATATTACTTCGACGCGTTCACTTGCGTTTCTACGCACGATAAATTTGTGTCAAGTTTTTGGCGCCGTTGTCGGGATACAGTGAATTGTCGGCACTATGAGTGCTACAAGCGGCCACTCTAGGCCACATTTTTTTTAATTTCAAAAATTCATAATCTATTTTCTAAATATTTGCAATCGTCAAACACTGTACTAAATTTAGTTTTTCTATTTGTAGGTACTGTGCATGGTGCAGACGTGTAGTACAGACTACACGAGGCAAGCATCAGAGGTTCCGCCGCTGGGATCGGAAGATGAGGACGAGTATAATCAAGACCAGCTGGAGGATATAGTTTTTGAATCCGAACAAGAAGAGATGGACGAGCCACATATAATATGGGAGAAGATCAAGGCTTCTTCCTCATCCGCTTCCAAAGGGCCGATCAAGAAGCAAGCGGTGAATATTACGACATACAAGATTGATCCGGCTTTAATCAACTTGGTGAAGTCGAATGCTTTCCATGGGCTCAAAAATGAAGACCCCGTCGCGCACATAAGTCAATTTGTGGAGAATTGTGATATGATAAAAATCGACAGATTTCCACAAGATTTGCTCTACTTGAAGCTCTTCCCGAGTTCTCTAGCGGGAAATGCACGCGAATGGCTACACAACTTGGACGATGAATACGTGGAGTCTTGGGACCACATGGTGGAGGTTTTTTTCGAGAGGTTCTTTCCGCCCGAGAAGACCAATGACATGATCAGAAAGATCCACAACTTCACCCAACAAGAAGGAGAGACCTATTCTAAGACCTGGGAAAGGTTTCAAATCATGCTCAGGCAATGCCCGCATCACGGGCTTGATAAGGAGACACAGGTCAAGATCTTCTATTTTGCTCTCTCCGAGCATGATAGAAGCAACCTCGATTCAGCCAGTTCTGGATTCTTCTTGAATAACACGGACACTAGATGTTGGGAAATCTTAAAGAACATGGCTAAGAAACAATCGTGGGGCGAAAGAGGCGCCATGGAGCAGGTTCGAGTGGCAGGTGAATCTAAAGCAATCAAGGAGCTAAATGAGAAGATGGATCTTCTCGCAAAGAAACTGCTTGCAAAGGAGGATACTGAATCCGAGGATGAGGCTCAAGTTAAATTCATGAGGCAGCAGCAAGGCTACAGGAATAACGACTATTCATGGAGGAAAGACAAGAAGTTCTCCTAGAAGGATCCAAACAACTTCTTGCAGGATCCAGATGCCAAACCCCAACCAGTAGCGGAAGATAAGAGCACAGAGCTGCTCAATCAAGTGATAAAGCAAAATCAAGAACTCGTGGCAACTTTCGGCAAGCAAATAAAGCAACAAGGGGAGTTTATGAACCAATTCGAGCAGACACTGCAGAGCCATGGGGCTCAAATGAGGACAATAGAGACATCTATGGCACATATGGCAGCGGAGATAGCCAGTTTGAAGAAGCTGGTGCACCCAGGCTTTTTGGGTAATACTAATGTTCTAGGAGGAAACCAACAGGCGAAGGCCATCTTGCTAAGAAGTGGCAAGAAATTGTTAAATCCCAGGGCTGATGAAGCAAGTAAACCCCAAGCGGAAATTGAAGGTGAGGCAAATGAGGAGCTGTCTGTACCAGTCACTAAACCATTTGATGACGCAGCAGTGGATGCTACTGAAGATCCTATTGTAGAGGAGGAGGAGCCTCAGAAAAGGACACCCTATGTGCCACCGCATCAAAGGGCAAAGGCTGTCCCGGTCCCTTATCCGAACAACGCTAAGGCAAGGAAGGTAGATGCCCAATTCAAAAAGTTTTTAGACAGTTTCAGAAAGCTTTCAGTCAATATCCCTCTATTGGAAGCTATTGAGCAAATCCCTTCTTACGGGAAATTTCTAAAAGACATCATCACCAAGAAGAGAAAAATCTCAGACACTGAGGTTGTTGTGCTTAAGGAGCAGGTGAGTGCCTTCATCATGGGCACATTGCCACCAAAGAGGCAAGATCTAGGCTGTTTTAACATCTCTTGTTACATCGAGAAAGTCAAATTTGGTGAAGCACTATGTGACTCAGGGGCGAGCATTAATTTGATGCCCCTTTCTACATTCAAAAAGTTGGGATTAAAAGAGTCACGGCCAAGCAACATGACTATCCAATTGGCAGACAATTCAGTGGTAAAGCCATATGGGATTTGTGAAGACATGCTAGTGAAAGTGGATCGATTTGTATTTCCAGTAGATTTTGTCGTCATGGAGATGCAAGATGAACAAGGCAATGAGCTATTACTTGGACGACCATTCCAAGCTACAGCTGACATGATACTTGAGATGGGGAGAGGTCGTTTGACCTTAGGTATAGCCGATGACCGATTTGAGATGGTCATGCCTTCCAGTGTCACTTCACCTAAATCCAAGGAGCAATGCCACATGGTAAAACATTTTGATAATAATATCTCACTTTGTCTAGGGAAGCCATTTCTAGATATGGCTCATGTAATGACCAAAGTAGACAAGGGGACTTTGGCTGTAGACATCATGGAGCAGACCAAAGTGGTATCTCTTTGCAAGGCTTTAGGGTTCCCGAATGATGAGGATGAGGACATTCCTCCCTCTATGGAGGATGATGTCATAGCAAATTCAGTTTTTGATGCATATCCAGAGCTACCACTGGAGGCTTGTTTAGTCAATATCACTCATGATTGGATGAGAAACAAATCACTCAAGGAGTGCGCCAAGATGCTTCAGATGTTGACATGCTTCTATGCGAGGTATAATGATGATTTAGGTGAACTTCCCCCACCACTTCAATCATCTTTAATCAGCCCGCCAGAGTTGGAGTTAAAGCCACTGCCACCACACCTCAAGTACGCCTTTCTAGCTGAGGAAGATAAGTTACCTGTAATCATTTCTGCATATCTGAGTGCGGAAGAGGAGGACCAGTTGTTGATAGTGCTGAAGAACCACCGGGGAGCATTTGGGTGGTCTGTTGCAGATATCAAGGGGATTTCCCCTACTTTGTGTCATCATAAGATTCGGCTCGAGGAGGGAGCCAAGCCGGTGATTCAACCACAACGTCAGCTGAATCCGAGCATGATGGAGGTTGTGAAGAAAGAGGTGATCAAGCTTCTCTCCGCAGGTATCATCTATGCGATTTCAGACTCGACATGGGTGAGTCCCATGCAGGTAGTCCCTAAAAAGGGGGGAATAACTGTCACTCAAAATATTTTAAATGAACCTGTCACCACCCTCTTGGTAATCGGGTGGCGAGTTTGTATTGATTACCGACGTCTGAATGCCGCTACACTAAAGGATCATTTTCCTCTTCCGTTTATTGATCAAATTCTAGAGCATTTAGCCGTCCAATCACACTTTTGTTTTCTGGACGGGTATTCGGGGTACAATCAAATTTCGATTGATCCTAAGGACCAAGAGAAATCTACTTTCACTTGTCCCTATGGAACTTTCGCGTATCACCGCATGCCCTTTGGATTATGTAATGCACCAGCGACTTTTCAGCGTTGTATGCTCGCCATCTTTTCTGATATGGTAGAACACTGTCTAGAGGTCTTTATGGATGATTTTTCAGTTTATGGTGCTTCTTTTGATGAATGCCTTTATAATTTGGATAAGGTGTTACAAAGATGTGAGGACACACATTTGGTCCTCAACTGGGAGAAATGTCATATGATGGTGAGTGAAGGGATAGTGCTGGGACATAAGGTGTCTACTAAAGGTTTGGAGGTAGATCCGGTAAAAATTGAAGTAATTTCTAAATTACCCCCACCAAATTCGGTAAAAGGGGTAAGAAGCTTCTTAGGCCACGCTGGATTTTATCGTCGGTTCATAAAAGATTTTTCAAAAATCACCAAACCTCTATCCGAGCTTCTCGAAAAGGATGTCGTTTCTTATTTCAATGACAAATGTTTACATGCGTTCAACGTGCTGAAGGAGAAATTGATTTCCGCACCGGTTGTTCAAACACCGGATTGGACTAAGCCGTTTGAACTCATGTGTGATGCATCTGATTTCGTTGTAGGAGCTGTGTTGGGACAACGGGTGGACAATAAACCCGCCGTGATTTTTTATGCCTCTAAGACTTTGAATGATGCCCAACTAAATTACACGACTACTGAAAAAGAATTGCTTGCTGTTGTTTTCGCTTTTGAAAAATTTCGGCAGTATTTAGTTGGATCGAAAGTAGTAGTTTGGACTGACCACGCCACTATTAAATATTTGATGGAGAAAAAAGATGCCAAACCTAGATTAATTAGGTGGATCTTACTCCTACAAGAATTTGATATCAAAATCAAAGACAAGGCGGGGATTGAAAATGTTGTAGCGGATCATTTGTCTAGGTTAGAGAGGATAGATGAAAAAGATATACACATACCCGTAACCGAGACATTTCTGGATGAACAACTTTTGAAAGTCAATTCTAAAGATCCATGGTTTTCATATATCATGAATTATCTTGCTTGCAGGATCGTCCCGGATGATTGGACATATCAAGAGAAGAAGAAAATTTTTCCATTCTCTACGATATTATTTTTGGGATGACCCCATTCTTTTGAAGCAATGCAGGGATGGTGTCCTACGCAGGTGTGTACCTGAAGTGGAATACGAGAGTGTTCTTCGTCATTGCCACTCTCTACCTATGGGCGGACACCATGAGGGCTCTCGTACGACTGCCAAATTACTGGAAAGTGGCCTATATCGGCCTACTTGATCTGAGACGCCTATGAGTTCGTGAGGCAATGTGATTCTTGCCAAAGAGTAGGTAACATTTCAAAGAGACAAGAGATGCCCCTAAACGTTTTCCAAGAGGTTGAGGTATTTGATCTATGGGGTATAGATTTCATGGGACCCTTTGTGTCCTCCAATTCGAATTTATATATCCTTTTAGATGTTGATTATGTGTCGAAGTTGGTAGAAGCAATACCCACAAGGACTAATGATTCTACTGTAGTGTGCAGGTTCATTAAGGAAAACATCTTCTGCAGGTTTGGAGTGCCCCGAATGATCATTAGCGATGGGGGTACGCACTTTAAGAATCAAAAGTTCTCGGCACTATTGAAGAAATACGGGGTCAAACATAACATAAGTACCCCATATCACCCGCAAACTCAAGGACAGGTGGAGGTCTCCAATCGTGAAATTAAGAAGATCTTGGAGTGTACGGTGGCTTCCACGAGAACGAAATTGGAGTTCCTTACTACCGGATGCATTGTGGGCATATAGGACGGCATATAAGACACCTATAGGCACCACGCCTTTTAAGTTGGCGTACGGCCGGGCCTGTCACTTACCGGTGGAGTTAGAGCACAAAGCACACTAGGCGTTGAGAAAGCTCAACTTGAGTATGATGAAGCGGGGTAGAAGAGATTACTTGAATTAAATGAATTGGATGAGCTGCGAATGACTGCATATGAGAACTCTCGGATATACAAGGAGCGCACTAAGTTGATCCACGATCACCACATTCAGATGCGTACCTTCAAGAAAGGAGATCGTGTGCTTTTATTCAATTCAAGGCTGAAGTTGCATCCCGGGAAGCTTAAATCCCGATGGAGTGGGCCATTCACGGTAGAAGAGGTCAAACCACATGGCGCAATCATGGTGCACGATGGTGAGACTACATTTTTGGTGAACGAACAGAGGTTGAAGTTATATTTAGGTGAATATTACACGAGAAAGGTGAATGAGGTCAAACTCATTTCACTTTCGGATGCCTGATGTGCTTCAAGTCGTCTAGCCTAAGATGTTAAATAAGGGCGCTTGTTGGGAGGCAACCCAACCATTGGTACTTTAGTTTAATTCCTTTACATTCATAGTTTGATTTGTTTTAACTTAGTTTGTAGTGTAAAAAAGATACCGTGATCATTTGCTACATGTGCAGGGTTGAGGCAGAGTCGATACCATTGACCCTTGTGTCGATGGTATCGACCATGGTACATGTTGGCGACTGTAGGAATCGCACTGCATGATACCATCGAAGGCCTCATCAATGGTATCGACTTACCAACAAGCAGATCACAAGCAGAGGTCGATGGTATCGACAGGGGTGTCGATACTATCGAGATCTCTGGAGATTTTCAGAATGAATCGTCTCAGGAAAGTCGATACCATCGACGGGTGTGTCGATGGTATCGACACATTCATGCAAAGAAGGCAGTGACTGGGCCTCGTGAGGGTTTACCCTAATTAGAGAGTCGATACTATCAACTCGCATCGATAGTATCGACGCTCCATGTCAACGATCCGTGAGGAAATATCAACGGTGATCGCAGCAACTAAGAAGTCGATCCGAGGGACGGGTCGATACCATCGACCCGTGTCAATAGTATCGACGCGTCAGCAATCTGGGCCCCACAGATCCAGCCATCGACAACCGTCGATACTCGCGGAGATACGGATCATGTTACCCGAGTCGATACCATCGACGTGACTCACGTCGATGGTATTCACGTCGATGGTATCGACGGGCAGACAGTAGCGCCGGCCACAACTATATATGAGGAATATTTGTGTCAATTGACATCACACCTTCAGTGCAACTCTCCTTCACTTGTGTCGAGCGTGTTCCAGAGCTATCCAAGCCCGACGACAAGCAACACCGAGCAAAGTTCTTCATCGAGCGGAGATTCACTTCTCCGATCTTCACCGAGCTCCCTTTCTATTCCCCTTTCTCTCACAATCATGGTGCACGTAGCTGGTGCGTCGTCTTTACGCGCGAACCCAATGGACATCCCGGATTTTGTGCCACCTCCGACCGCGTCAGTTGCACGCCCGCAGCTGATTCATCCATCCGCAGAGGTGAAGAAGATATATGAGGAGATTCTAAAGAGGAAGATTGAGTCGGCCCGTTATGTTGAACGGGAAACCATCCACAACCTCGGGTTCGAAGCGAACCTTGACTACATCCTGAAGGGTCAGGCCCGACACACGGGAAGACGGCCTGACGAGCTAGAATTTCATGCAGATGGCCAGTCGTTCTTCGGCGAGTGGCCTACTTACAAGGAGTTGGTGGTTGAGTTCATGGCATCCTTGGATGTCTGCGTTGTGCCCAACGATTTCATAGCCACCGACCGCGAGTGGATCAAGGGTTGGGTGTCTTTCCGGCTGTACAACATCGACTATACCCTTACACTCTGGCAATTCAACAAGGTTTTCAACTGGAATCATTCACAACATGATTACCGGCGATCGGACAACCGCACCGACTATGATGCCATCTTCGCCGAGCTGGTGACGGTGCCGCCGGACAAGTCAGTGAGCTACCATAATGCTGCGGTAGCTGATTTCGAGCACCCTTTCGTCCGGATACTGCACCGGATGCTCAGTTCTACATTGTTTGCCATGGGTGATTTGGCCCTCAGCAAGTTTCAGGAGACGAACTTATTCTTCTTGTATAAGCTCCTGAAACGTCAAGAATGCAATTGGGGAGCCTTCTTTTTGCAGAGAGTTTTGGCGGTGAAGAGGAGTACACGAAATGTGCCAATTCACTTTGGCAGGCTTATCACCAAGCTGGCCCTCTATCTTGGGTTGAATTTTTAGCAGCTTACTCCTCTCTCTACCAGGAGCAAGGTGAACTTGCAACATCTGCACCGCTCCAACCTAATCCTTCTTCGCGATGGTTTGGCGTATGCACACTGCCACGTCAACCATGCCTACTAGGAATGCTCGCTTCCCGATCCAGTCTTCAACATCGAAGGAGTGCAACACTTCTGATGGCCTATCATAGACATCACCGACTCCGATGAAGACGGCGGCAATGACGATGACAACGACAATGACGACGAGGCTGCAGAGGAAGAGGAGGCATTCACACCTCTTCGGGCACGACTGGCACCACGGAAGCGTCCTCGGATGCATCCGGGTGCATCTTCATCATCACAGCCTCCACCACCACCATCGCCCTCGCAGCCAAGCGAGGATGTCTATTCTATGCAGGGCATGTATACTATGCTGCAAGAAATACAGCAGACGCAGCAACATCACATGACGATGTATGTCAGTATTCAAGACACTATAAACCGGCTACTAGACAATCAAAGGGCAATGTTCGAGAATGAGCATCTTCTCCTCGACAACCAACAACAAATTCATGATCGGTTGCAACGGATGGAGATGCAACAGGAGCCCTTTTACAACCATATTGGAGCTAAAATTACTTTGGAGGCTATCCACAACCCCCACCTAGGGCCCAGTTTGATCCGAGCTTCTAGGGGGAGTATCCGTCTTGGGACCCTATGGCTCCGCAGTACCCGCCTCCACCTGAAGAGTAAAAGCGGTATCTCTGTTCCAACCTTTAAGATTGTTTTTGACTATGAGGCCATAGTCGAATTCAAGCTTAGGGGGGGTGTTGGAACAACTCTATCTTTCATTTTCTCTGTTTTTAGTTTTATTGCTCTTGTTTCCTGTCATTTGTTTCCTGCAATTTTAGTTTGTTTTTAGGATCAACATTCTATCTAGTGTAATCGTGGATGTCTTTAATCTTGAGTCATCTAAGTTGCATGTGCATGGGAATTAAGGGAAACTAAAAAAATTTTTGAGTGTTCGCAAGCTTGAGTGTTGTTCAACTTTGATCACTTAACTTAGAAAATGATTGGTTTTGTCAACTTTTATACAGAAAATCACAACTGTACATTCCTAATGATTCATGAAAGTGGACGGAATTGGTTGTTTGAGCCTAAGCTAACCAAAGGATAATGAGACTTTAATTTGAAATAAGAGAGAAAAACCTCTTAATTACTACACAGGTCAGTAAGGAGGGACACATAATACTTTTCAAAGGTTTAGTCAATTAGTCTTGTGATCTGTCCACCTCATTGCTTTTCACAATCCACCAAGACTTGGAAGTGAAGTACGGTTTTAACCTTTTTTATTGCATGGCATGTAGATAGGACTTGCATTGCAATCACCTTCATATGTTTTGCATGAAAAATAAAAAAATAGAATAGGTATACATGCACATTATCCTTAGGTGCATGTCATGTAGTTGCATTCATAACTTTTATGGATAAAGTATATCATGTACCTCATGTATTCTTTAATGGTGAATTAAGTTGTTCCATACCTTCTAAAAAGTGCAAATATTCGAGTTATGCAGAAAATATAAGCCCAATAAAGTATTCATTGTCAATTATGGATATAAGGGTTTGAAAAAAAAGAGAAAAATCTGAAGAAAAAAAAATATTTCTGAAAAAAAAGAGAAAAGTTATTTTGAAGCAACTAGAATAAGAAGGAGAAAGGAACATAATCTCACCTACATTTTAAGATGAGTGAGTACATGATGTAGCTTAATTAGATATCCATCTTGTTTTGAGACGAATTGTTAGTGCATGCATCATTCCACCCAATCTTAGGCATTAGGGCATTTTTCATGTGCATTTGCATAAGTTAGGGCATTTTTATTTTATGCATGTTGAAACCGTATAATACTTCCACTTTTTCCATTAGCCACCCATTTCATCCACCCGTTGCTCGGATTGGTAGGCCACCGTGAATTTCTCCTCACTAATGAATATCAGGAGAACTGCTTCCATGTAGATGGTAGTTAGGGCGAGCAACATAGTATATGAGATCACAAGATGCACTACGTCTGAACCAGCGAATTTTATTATGTTAACTGCCTTATGTGATAGTGTTCATCAGTTTTGAGGTCAATATCTTTTATGGATGATTACTGTCACCTTTAGGGTAATTATCATTCTGTGGTTAGCGAGGGTCGGTATGTGAATGTCTAGTGGGAGTCATATGGGATGTTTGTTGTGATGCTTTGTTCTTTAGTTGACTCTGGAAATTCTATTCTAAGGTTTAGTTGCTCGAGGGCGAGCAATGTGCAAGCTTAGGGGAGTTTGATGCGATGATTGTGAGTCGCATTTATAGACTTGTTTGATATGTGTTTTATGCATTTATTAGTCATTTTCATGGTTAATGTTGCATAATTCATTCATTTTGGTCTATGCTACTTCTTTCTGTCAAATCCCCTTTATTTAAGCATTTTGAGTATTAATTATCAAAACTATACATTTTGTGTGGACTTATGTGGTTTCGTGTGTTAATTTTAGGAAAAACAAGTATTTGCTACCGTCGATACCATCGACGGTGGTCGATACTATCGACACAACCACAGGCGCAAGGACCAGAAGAAAGTCGATACTATCGACAGGGATGCCGATGGTATCGAGATACCATCAGGTTGCAGACGAAAATAAGGTCGATACTATCGACACAAATTCGATACCATCGACACAGGAGGCTACAGTGATGGAAAAGGACAACAACTGATGTCTTAGAGTGTTGATACCATCGACCCGTGTTGATGGTATCGATATGACATCAGGCGCAAAGACAAAAGAAGAGAGAACTGCCGCTATCACACAGGGTCGATACCATCGACTCGCGTCGATGGTATCGACACCGTCAGATACTAGTTGGCTTTGTAATGATCTAAATCGGACGACCGTGATTAATTGGCGACCTAATTGCAGGATTATACCTAATGACGACGCCCAAGAGGGGAAGATAACGTCTTTAGCCGCTACACACATCCCGGAGAGCAAGGAGAGAAGAACGGAGCACGAGAGCATGCCCCAGCCGATTCGGACGCTGAAGAAGATGATTTCCACCACCGAAAGGCGGGAGAACGCGTATTCCACACCAAGTATCGCTTGGATCTTCTCCATTCTTGGGTTTAACCACTCAATCACGTTTTTCTTCATGTTTCCCTTTTTCTTTACCACGTTGTATTCTGAGATGAACATGCGGGGCTAATCCCCTTTGTCTTTAGGACCGGGAGTAGCCCGGGAATTCATTATATGACGATTTTATCATAGTAATTCATATCTTATCTCTTAAATCCATGGTATAATTTCGTTTTCTTAAATATATTGTTATGCTTGATCACCATAATAATAATCTAACGCTCTTAATTGCTTTGAAAGAAGAATTAATGGTTGAAAAGAGACGGAATTTACATTAATTGACAAATCCCTTGAACATGGTGGTGTAAGATTAATGGTGGATACCGAGAGGTCGTTTTTAATGCACCTAGTTTAGGATATAGGTTACTACGACGGTGGAACCGACCTAGACATAGGTAGTGAATTGTACCACGACAGTGGGCAATTCTGATTTCAGGCCACTACCCGGATAGAGAGATAAAATTGAGTACCTATATAGAATTTAATACAATGAAAACCCGTGGTGAAACTGCAATCCTAAAGATCTCCTTTTGAATTGATTAAACCAACATTTAATCGATTGCTTGTTTTGTTTTATTTTTATTTTCTTTTAATTTAGACAACAACTCTCAACTATTTAATCGGCTTAGCTGATCGCGAGTAGTTAGTAGGAGTCTCCGACAATTTCACGTATCCCTGAGTTTGACTCGGGCCTCACAAGGCCTATATTACTTCAACGCGTTCACTTGCATTTCTGCGCACGATAAATTTGCGTCACTACTGCACATTTAAGCACTCACGACAAGCATAGCCGCAAGGGTAAAGGAAAAATGAAGGGAACTGCTCCTATCTCAGGTGGAGTGTCCAAGCCAGGTGATGGCAAGGCTGGAGGAAGTAAGGTTAATATGAAATGCTTCTTCTTCTGAAAGAAAGGACATGCTAAAAAGGAGTGCTTCAAGTACAAGAAATGGTTGGAAAAGAAAGGTATAATGTCTCTTGTTTCATATGAATGTCATCTTTCAAATGTTCCTTTATATAGTTGGTGGCTTGACTCTGGTGCCACTGTGCATATTTTCAATACATTGCAGGGATTTTTGAATCAAAGGAAACCAACGGAGCATGAAAAAGTCCTCTATTCTGGAAATAAATTGGGCTCTCACGTAAAGGTCGTTGGCACATGCAGATTAATCATTGATAATGGAAAGTTGCTGGACTTAGAAAATACTTTTTATGTACCAAATTATAGTAGAAATTTAGTCTTAGTTTCTAGATTAGATAAATTAAACTACAGTTTCATTCTTCAAAGTGGACAACTATCATTGTATAAAAACTCTAGTTTAGTTGGTACTTGTGTTTTAATAAATGATCTCTATCAAGTTCAATTAAGCCCTAATTTTGAGCAATCTTTTACATTCCAGCATAATATTATTGGTAATAAATGCACATTGTTAGATGAGAAATCATCACTTCTTTGGCATAGAAGGTTGGGACACATTTCCAAAAAAATGATCCAAAGATTAGTAAAGGAAGACATTTTAGGGCCTTTATACTTTACTGACTTTGGAACATGTATTGAATGCATAAAGGCTAAGCAAACCAACGCTTCTAAAAAGGGTGCCAACAGGAGTAATGGAACATTAGAAATAATTCACACGGATATTAGTGGACCTTTTCCACCTTGTTTTATAGGGGAAAAATATTTTGCAACCTTTATCAATGACTATTCACGATATATGTTTCTTTACTTATTAAATGATAAAAGTGAGGTTTTTCAAGCCATTAAAAACTTTAAGGTTGAAGTGGAGAAACAAATAGGTAAAGTGATTAAGGTAGTCAGATCAGATAGGGGAGGTGAATATTATGGAAGGTTCACAGAGATGGGACAAAGAAAGGGGCCATTTGCACATTTCCTTCAAGAAGAGGGTAGTGTACCTCAATATACAATGCCAGGCACACCAAGTCAAAATGGTGTAGCTGAAAGAAGGAATCGAACATTAAAGGAAATGGTTCACGCAATGCTTTGTAATTCATCCCTACCTTCTACAATGTGGAGTGAGGCTTTAAAGACGACAGTACATGTATTAAATAAGGTTCCTAGCAAGTATGTCCAAAAAACCCCATATGAATTATGGACAGGAAGGAAACCATCCTTGAACTATATGCATATATGGGGATGTCCAAGAACCACTAGTGGTTTCTTTATTGGTTATCCTGAAAGGTCAAAGGGATATAGATTTTACTGTCCATCTCACCCACGAAAAATATTTGAAACGGGTAAGGCTAGATTTTTAGAGGATCATCATCTCAGTGGGAACGACCTACTTCAGAATATGTCTTTTGATGAAATGCAGGATAATTCTCTTACACCTGCATCTAGTCAAAGACATATAGGCTATCCAATTATTGTTCCCATGAACAATTGTCAATTGGATGAGCCAATAGAAGTAGATCATGCTCCTAGTCAGGTTGTAAATGAACAAGTTGATCATAATCATTATGAAGAACAACCTGAAGTGCCTACAGAAATTGTAGAATCCAATGCTAAATTAAGAAGATCCACAAGATCAAGGAGGCCTGCCATCCCATCCGACTATGTTGTATACCTTCAAGAGCCAAATATAGACTTTGAAGATATAAATCCCTTATCTTTTTCACAAGAAATGGATTGTGAAAATTCCTCTAAATGGCTTGATGCCATGAAGGAGGAACTAGCATCTATGGATAAGAATCAAGTATGGGACCTTGTGCCTTTACCAAAGCATATTAAACATATTGGTTGTAAATGGGTCTTTAAGACCAAAAGGAACTCAAATGGTAAAATTGAGAGGTATAAGGCTAGATTAGTTGCAAAGGGTTTCACACAAAAGGAAGGCATTGATTACAAAGAGACCTTTGCTCCAATCTCATCAAAGGACTCCTTTAGGGTAATCATGGCCTTAGTGACTCATTTTGATCTTGAGCTACATCAAATGGATGTGAAAATAGCATTTTTGAATGGGGATTTATCTGAAGAAGTTTACATAGACCAACCAGAAGGTTTCATTGATAATAGTAGAAGTCATATGGTTTGCAAATTAAAGAAATTAATTTATGGACTTAAACAAGAATCTCGACAATGGTATATAAAGTTTAACACCATTATATCAACTTTTGGGTTTAAGCCAAATATTGTTGATTAGTGTACATACCTCAAGTTCATTGGGAATAAATTCATAATATTGATTCTTTATGTGGATGGCATTCTACTAGCAAGTAATAACATTGCTATATTAAATGAAACTAAAGAATTTCTTTCCTCTAACTTTGAGATGAAAGATATGGGAGAAGCTACGCATGTACTCGGTATGGAGATACATCGAGACCGAGCTAAGGGCATACTTGGTATATCCCAAAAAGCTTACATATCTCAAGTTTTAGAGAAGTATGGAATGAGAAATTGTTCACCTGGACTTCCACATATAGTTAAAGGAGATAAGTTTAACTCCAAGCAGTGTCCTAGTAGTGATATAGAAAGGAATGAAATGAGGAAAATACCATACGCATCTGCAGTTGGGAGCCTACAATATCTACAGATATGCACCAGATCGGACATTGCTTTTTCTACTAAAATGCTTGGTCGTTACCAAAGTAACCCTGGCATGGACCATTGGAGAGTTGTGAAGAAGGTGATGTGCTATCTGTAAGGAACAAAGGACTACATGCTTACATATAGAAGGACAAACCACCTTGAGGTTATGGGATATTCAGATGCAGATTTTGCAGGATGTCTAGATAGTAGGAAGTCTACAACAGGCTATGTCTTCCTATTGGTTGATGGTGCAGTATCATGGAGAAGTATTAAGCAAAAGACTACAGCTTCATCTACCATGAAAGTTGAACTTATAGCTTGCCATGAAACATCATCACATGCGATATGGCTTAAGAATATGATACAAGATCTTAAAGTTGTTGACTCAATTCATAAACCAATACAGATACATTGTGATAATGAAGCCGCAGTCACTTTTGCTAATAATGATAAAAGCACAATGGCATGCAGACATCTAGACATAAAACTCTACATTGTCAATGAGTGAGTTGACAACAAGATGATACAGATTGATCACATTGGTACACAACACATGATATCAGATCCTCTTACTAAAGGGCTAGCTCCAGAATTGTATACATCTCATGTAAAGAATATGGGTCTGAGAAAGTTATTTGATGTGTAATGAATAATGTGAGTTAACAATGTAATATTTATTATGTGATCACATATTTGACTCGATATTTCTATTTTAATACTAGTTATAACAGAATGTTAGTTTTGACGTAATATTGGACCAAAGAATAGATGTGAGGTCAATCTATTCATAAAATTTATATTATTACATATGAAATGCTTAGATATTGTAGTACATAGAAGGAAAGTACAAATCTATTTGGTATCAACCACTATGACTCATATCTTTCATTTTATATAGAAGTGTTTATGTTGAACATCAATGGAAGGTTGTTATTGCCATGGCATTTTGGACCAAGTGGGAAAATGTTAAATATCCCATTTTAGGGATATACTTATTAATAAGATTATATATTTATTATTATACTTTCCTGAAGGGATGCATCTTTTGGGGGTTTACTGTAGACCCCTTAACTTCCTTGCCTCTTGGTGATGGATAGAGAGGCATTAAATATTAAATATAAAGGCTTGGTCCTCTCTCCATGGGATGCTATCAGGAACTGACATCCATCTATTGGAGAATCCAGAGGGGAGAGAAACTAACGCCAAAAAACAAACGCTTCATATGTTTCCGCTTCAGGCTTGCGCTCCAGACTTCCGCTCCAGGCTTCCGTTGTCAGTCGTACGATGGAATCTTCATCAAATATGAGTATGATCTTTTAACAAATTATGTATCAACATATGAATTTAGATTAAGTTTATAAGAGGCATGACAGAGTAATGGGATTTAAATTTCTAATATTCTATCAAGCTAGCTTTTTCACCAGCGTCAGGATGCTCCTGTATGTGAAAAGAAGTGGCGGCTCTATGAAAAGTAGTAGTTGGGTTTTCCCACCTTGCCAATTACATGAAAGCAACATAGTGTCGATATTGATCACACTAGAGAAGTAGGTGCATGGTGATGTCAATTGCTATTGTAGATGCATCTCTTCCATCATCTATGCTATTAGTCTTGGTCGCTTTTGACGCATGGCCAAGTGTGAATATTTGCAATTCATGTGTTTGCCTCGGATGTTCAGTGCGTGCATAAGGGGAGAAATATGTACCGTAAGAAATTGATAAGTATAGTTGAAGTCAGCATCATCAGTGAAGAAGTTCCATAAATCCTTGACGTTCTCATCTTCTCATGTTTACGAAGGTTGTCATCTCGACTGCTGCTCATTTTCTTGGAAATAAATAACAAAAACAAACAACCACCATCATCAGTAACAATAACAAACATCATCGTTAGTACGATAACAACAAACAGCTGCCTACCCATCTCTCCATTGGAAACATACTTTTAGCAACCAGTTCCATCATGTAATGACTCCTGCAAGAATACCAAGCCAGAGCAACTATCGTTCCTCCATCCATTGACCCTTTCTTCTATGCAGCTACTTTTCATCTACGGATGTGGGTTGTTGTATATCTTGTGCTGGACCAGGGGCATCACTGGGTGAAGTCGGCAGGCAGGCTAGTAGCAGAAAGCATAGGAGTCGGAGCAGCACCCTTCTTTTTGCTAGGAACAGTCGATGACAGATCAACCGAACCGCCAAAGTGCAGTGGCGTGGAGACATGCTGCTGTTTGTGCAACACATTCTGGCTCCTCATTGTCGAGGTAGCAAAAAAAAAGGATTTTCTAGAGTAGAGCGAGCTTGACGGAACTGGAATATGGTATGTGCACAAACAGTTCGCACTCGGTCAAGCAGTTCCATGCATTTTAAGAAGTTCGCAAAATACTTCAGTAGTTGCTTAACTGCGCACCACTCCACCCATGTTGAAGCAAACCGCACACCACTTTCACCACGTTCAAGCAATAGGACACAGACGACGCACATAGTGGGCAATGGTGGGGCGTTAACCTATGCAGAGTTTTGATAGAAAAATAAAAAAAAGTGATAAATTGTGAGAAGAGAGAGAGTCAAGCAAAAAACAGCATTTCAAAAATAGTGGGACGTGATTGGTTCAGACGGTTCACAAGAGCAAAAAAATGGCATACATGTAAATATTCGAAAAGATTCACTCTTTAGTGTGTGTGTGTGTGTGTGTATATATATATATATATATATATATATATATATATATATATATATATATATATATATATATATATATATATATATATATATATATATATATATGGTATATCTTCGCTATCCGTGCGAGTAACTAAGATTCACTACCTGTGCATCCGTTTTGTAATGGGAAGATATGCATTTGTAATGAGACAATCTAAATTTGTAATGAGACGACCGAAATTGTAATACAAAGACTCATTTTGTATTACAACGTTGTTACAGTAAAAATATATATTTATTACTGTAACATCGCTGTAATACAAAATGAGTTTTTGTATTACAATTTCGGTTGTCCCATTAAAAATTTGGTTGTCTCATTACATATATGTGTCATCCCATTACAAAATTGATGCACGGGTAGCGAATCTTAGTTACCCGCACGGGTAGCGAATCTTAGTTACCCGCACGGGTAGTGAAGATATATATATATATATATATATATATATATATATATATATATATATATATATATATATATATATATATATATATATATATATGAGTCCATCTTTGATACCTGTGTCGGTAGCCTGGAATTCGCTATCCATGCCGTCCAAAAAGTAACTAGTTAGACAGAAAAGTAACTCTAAGAACAAAAAAGTAACTACATCGAACAAAAAGTAACTATTCTACTCAAAAAGTAAAACTGGGCAGAATACTCAACAAATAAATATGTAATTGTATATTTGTTATAGTTGTTGTAAATGTAACTATCTATGCATGAAAAGTAACGTTTTACAAGGTAAAGTATCCCTCTACATGTGTAAAGTAAGAAACACCAAAAAAAAGTAACCAAATCATTGAATGAACACCATATATATATACATATATATATTATATTTTTTTTGGTCGATCAAAATACCTATTACTATAATGAGTCCAAAACTTTGGGTACAGGACATGTGCCCCTTTACAATCAGGGATGAATCATCCAAAAATTTCAAGAGAGGTCTTATATATAGACCTCCTGAAAGGAAAGGGGAAAAAAAAAGCTAAGTCTACTAAACAATACAGACCCCTACCAAATAGCTATGGGGAAACATCCAAAACAACCAATACTAGACACTAGCAGTAGAAACACCTTCAAATTGTGCCATCCTGGTAGTCTGAAAGTTGACCACAGATACTAGAGCAGTCAATATCTTCAAGGAGAGATGAGAATCAGATATTCCTCCACCAATCCTAAGATAAGCTTCCTAGTTGCAGAAGACAAATCCAAAAGGGTCCTTCCATGAGCTGACCATCAGTTTATGTCCTTTAATTGAAAGAACTACCTTTCCTCCACTGGCATTTGAATCATCCCTGAAAGTGTGAAGTACGGGTAGGTAAGTCCCTCTTCATTAATCAACAGCCACTAGAGTCCTTGAGGATTACTAAGCTACACCAAGGAGGCGGTTCCAGAGTCTAATCAGAAGGCTTAGATTGGGTGAGCACAATGCTCATTCCAGTCTTTTCCTAGTTGACTTCTTCTTTCTCTTTGACTAGGACTGATTGAAATCCATGGAGTCGGAGTCCCACTATTCAACTCTTGAATCATTGGAGTCCTCCTCCTCCTCGAATAGGTTTTCTTTTCTATCTTGGTACTTGACTGAGAAACTGCAGCTCTCCCAGATCTTGTTGATCTTCCAAGAGTCAGATCTTGTGTCTTCCTTACCACATCTCGCAATCTCCAACTCCCGATCTAAATTGAGACTACCTGCATTACAAACCAGAGTGCTACCAAACATGTCAGGCTCATCTGGTTGACTAAAAGTGACTATAGATTGACTCCGAGGCAAGGTGACTGGTGAGAACTGTATCAATAATCTATTAAGATATGAGGTCTCGCAGATTATCATCTTCTTCAGGTTGATCGGGGCCAACAATGTCAGGTGTCTCAGGCATCACCTTGGATTTCTCCTTAGTGGGCTTGACATTTCCTCGAATAGTTGGTTTCCCCAGCTTGACCTACATGTCCCTTTTAGGCGGAGGCTTCCTTGACTTCAATGGACATGACATGCCCCTGTGTATGAACTTCTTACAGTTGGAGCAGATAACGGGATTCACTACTGCCTCAACCTTTAGGAGTTTTGGCACTGAATCAATCTCCACCATTGTCGCCTTAGGAAGCTTTGCGTCGTTGCAAACCTCTATGCAGACCAGTGCCTTACCAAGACACCCTGTTGTGATTGTGTGATCGTCAATGTCGACCTACTTGCCAATGGTGTTGGCAGCACATGCAATGTGCTTGCGTGTCCACGACAGCCCCATGTTCTCGATATTGAACCAGATTGGAACCTACACAAATGAGAGGGGTTGAAGAGGGGCTCCTAGTTTCCACGAATGGGTCATTATCAGAGAACCATCCATGAACCAAGGTGCTTCATTCAGAACTCACTCCCTTTCGCTATGGGTTGGCATCTTGATGATGAACCCCTCTTGCTCTTCGGCTATCACTTCAACGGGGCCGCTGGGACGCCATTGTATGCGGATCCAACCATTGATTTGGCCGTTGTACGGTTTACTACCCACAAATGAGATGGAGAGGTACTCCTCCCAATTAGGGATGGGGGAATCCTGGCTTGAGATGGAAGTGCATCTCACGCCGTTTCTATTGACATGATCAACATAGTCGATTGACTCATCCTCAATCACATCATGATCCTACCTACTGATGTTGAACCAGTCTACAAAATGATTAGAGATTGACGAATCGTCAGATCTTCTAGGAGGAGACTTCGGGGGGCTAGTGGTGGAATTCACCACCTCCTTGTGCGATTGAATCCTAGGAAATTTTGGGGAGTGGACTGGCTTGCCTCCATCTCTGTTTACCTCTGATTGGAAACCTGGAGGAGCCGATGAAGGCTTTGTGGCACCTTGTCCTCTCCCCCCCTCTTCTTCTAGGGTGTCACACGCACTCTCGCCCCCTTCTGCCTCGTCTGCAAGCCATGTCTAAATATATATATATATTATATTATTTATATATATTATATATAATATATATAATATATATAAATAATATAATATTATATACATATATATCTATAACTTATTCATGCCCAAATAGCCCGCTCGAGCAGGCAGGAAAGGATCAATCCTGGATGAGAAGGTCAATTACAGGTCAAACCCAGAAGGGAAGGGAACTAGAGTACTAAGCCCTAATGGGATGGCCAATGTAGGGTCAAGACTGGTTGGGAAGATACATAGAATTCCAATCCAAAAAGGAATGGTTATGTATGCCCACCATAGGGACAAGAACCCATGGAAGGGTGTGCCACCAAGTGAGAATGTCTATGGATTGAGGAGTTTTAATAGAAAGCGCATGTGCTATTATTTAATAATAATTGTTTGCAATGGTTTTTTATGTTGTTACACCTACATGCATAGATTTAATTTCCCACATGAACATAGCATGACAATATACTGATCCACATTTTGATAGTCGGTGTTTTAGGCAAATGTTTCATATGAAGATATCAATACATGATGATTCAGATGAAATCAATTGAAAATGTTAAAGCTAAGTAAATGTGGATTAGTTAGGTGAACACTCCTCATATGCAATAGTTCTTAGGTTGAAAATTCCTATAATAATTTCATTATATATTTTGTAAACAACATATAGAATTAATGGAAATTATTTGTTATTAGCTAAATTTGGATCCTTGGGAATATAGGTAATGGCTCTCAACTTGAAGGCGCTTCCGTAATTGGGGAATGCTAGAAGTGAGGTCGTTACATTTATTATCAGAGTCATAACCTCTTCAGTAGGTGGGGCCCACATGGGCATGTGGCATGCCAGTCTTGAGTCGTGTGGTTTAGGTATGTTGGAAATGGTTGTCCATGGTGAAGTAGCCACCTTTGCACTGGTATTCCGTGATCGTGAGTTGGGTGTCCATTGGCCATTCTGGGTCTGTACTGAAATGTGTAAATATCATGAGTAAATATAGTTAAGCCTTGACGAGGATGTCAAGAGTCTAAGTAGGGAAAAATGTAACATCCTAAGATTTGAGGCATTAGATAAAATGATCTTAAAAAGAGTGATTGGATTACCCATACATACACCAAGGTGCACACCTCCTTTTCAGGGATCCCATCACTAAAAAACTCGATGTTTAAGCATGCTCATCCCAAAGTAGTACCGATAAGGCTAGTGGTGACCAGTCGTAAAGTTTATCTTGGCTTGTGCATGAGTGAGGACAAAGTGCACACTTTATTCTAGTGGTGATCTATGGAGCCAATCGTCATTCCTCAAACTCTACTAGAGCCTTGGACATTGGGTCTGGATGTTACAGAAAATGCATGAAGTAACTTGGATTGAGGTGGCAATATGTAAGTTCCTTTTTGTTTGAAATAGTTCTAAAATAATGTGATAAGTCATGTGATGCATATGAATGCTATGCCAAAGTGATATTAGAGGATATGTGTTATCTTTTTGGGGGAGAACATGATGCTCAAATCAATTTTTCTGGATGTAAACATTACAAATGAAAATAGAATTCAATGATCTTTTTTGTTATATTCAAGGCGTTGGCATCTGAAGTATAATGAATTACTTGTCATGTGTAGTATTTTGGACATTATGTATGTTCATATATATGTATAAATATTGTAGTTGCATACATTCCTATTGGTAAGGGATCTTCCTTAGATACAAAGTATTTGCCCATGATACCATTTTTTATTCTTGTATTGGTTTTCAAGGAATTCCGCCTCTTTTTGTAGGGATAGGTCCTAGCCAACCTCTTTTAGTCACCAAGCTTTTGGCGAGGGTACGTTGGTCAGAGATTTTCCCTAGCCAAGGCTTACAGGTCAAGGATTCACATGTATTGGTCAGGAATTTGGTCTTCGACTTTGATAAGATTTGTTGTAGTCATCAGTTGTGTGCAATGATTGCTTAAATGACTCCATGCCGGAAAAAGCTACATTGTCATGAATCTTGTTATCTTCTTTGTTTAATATTGACTTTTAAAAGTTGTAAATACTAACCTCATTATTGCTACCTGTGGCAAAGCTAGTGAATTTTATTAGGAGGAACTATATAAAATTATAGTCCAAACAAAAAGTTATTCATGCATATCGTTAAATACCATGATGCAAAGTAGGATACATAATAAGTACATTCTTGTATTTGACAGGTCTTATGGTTAGAATTACTATGGTAAACTTCTCGATGTCAATGATATTTTTTGTTTATCTAAGTAGATGCCAAGAGGAACGACCACCAATAAATAGAAATAGAATGACAACTGTAGAAAGAAACGTCGAGGAAACAACGAGAATAATAAACATATCCTTTTGTTACAATTTTTAATAGTCAATTATAGATTGTATACATTTTCGATAGTAGACTATCACAATAAAGGAAATGGTTTATAACAAAGAGCAAGATATAATGACCAAATGTGGCATGTATCACTACGAAATAGATGATCGTAACACGTGTAATTTACTGTGCACCATTGCAAAACAGACGAAAGGCAGTTTCGCTAGATCTAACAACACATTGTATGAGCTGTAAATTAGTATTTGTGACCATTGTCTAAATCAAATAGTAAGAGTGAAAGAAGAAAAAACTAGAAAGGAGGTAGTAGTAGCAGTACAGTTGACTTTTATACATACTCGTTGTTCCAATGACAGTTAGAGCAATATTAGTTTCAGACCACACTTGCACTTGAATCTATCTGATATTCCACCGTCAGTCTGATCTTCCACTGTCAAAATTTCTCTTTAATAATCACACTTTTACACGGAAGTAATGAGTTGTTGTGTGTGTGTTTATATATATATATATATATATATATATATATATATATATATATGTATATATATATATCTGTGTGTATATATATATATATATATTTGTGTATATATATATATGTGTATATATATTTATGTATGTATATATTTATTATAACACCCCTGACCTGGGTTATGAGCTAACCCTAGGTGTTTTGCCTAATTATGAAATTAGATGGTTGTAATTATCCTTTAGTATATAATTAGAGATTTTATGGAACATATGTTTCCATTTATGTCCCTTATAAACCAATGTTGAAGTATTGTTTGCAATACAGGGACCTATGTGCAATTTGCCCAATCAAAGGGGTTAACTTGCAAATTTCACATGTTTATATGTTTCCTTTAATGTTGAGACAACATAAGAATGAATATGATGAGGTTTGAGGGATTTCCCAAGCTTGAGCACCAAGGTGCAGCTGTGGAAGCAACCCCTGAACTTGAAAACCCTAAATTGGTGTAAAATGCAATTTACCCAATTTGAGGGGTGCAACTTGTCAAATACATCATCTAAAACATCTTTTATGATCTTGGCATTATTTATAAGAGAAATGATGAAAAGGTCACTTCATGTGAATAATCATATAATAAAGAACACCTTTGTGATTGAATAATCAAGGTGTATGTATAATAGCCTTTTATGTGTATGCTTTAGTGATGGGTTGATCCTCTTTGCCTTCAATTCTTGACCTTAGAAGGAGTTTGTCCTTAGAAATAATATGTGGGGACGTGCAAGGAAGAAAGGGAGGACTTAGATGAGAAATGAGGAAAACATATGTCCTTATGTTGAAAATTCACCTAAGTATATATACAACTTTTCTCACTTAGCAAGGGAACGACCCTCTCCCTTTCATTTCTTTTCCCCTTGCTCAAACCGACTAAGGAGAGCTCTGGAGCTCAGGAGGACGACCAGGGGAGTGCAAGGTAGGTTTGGATCCTTCCTTTTGCTTAAATTCTTGGATGAAACTCGAATTCAAGGTCAAATTCATGGCTAGCTCACTTAGCTCTATCTTTCTAGCCATCTCTTCTCAAATTTCCTTGGAGGATTCGCCTTGGCCAACCTGTGGAGCTTCTAGGATGCCATTAAAGGCTTGGAGCTCAAGGAGCAAGCTTTAGGTGGGTTTTATAACTCTAAACTTTATGCTTTGATTAAACATCTTTTCTATGCATATAGTTGATAGATCTTCTTCTTCCCTATCTTCCCTTGCATCCTTGCAAGAAAAATCGTGAATAACTGCTACTATTCTAAAGGTAGAAGATAAGGGCGTTAATTCCTATGCTTATCCACAGATTTCCACTTTATCAAACGGTCCCAACCTCTTTGCTCAAACGGTTTGGAAACTGTTTGGTGGGCAAACGGTTTCAGGGTCGTATGATGGAAAACGGTCTTCAAGACCATTTGGCCGCATTGACTAAGCGAAGACCGTATGGGAATATTGTTCATAATTATGTAGGTTAATCACCCACAAAATTTGAGAGGTTAATTCCAAAGGAATCGTGAGATATGAGCAAATCAATTAGCAAAACCAATTGAATTAAGTTCTGATTTTCAATATGTTTAATTGCCCTTTTTGAGAAAACGGTCTCAAGACCGTTTAAGATGGTTGACCAAACGTTGACCGTTTGGGATTACTGTTCATAATGATGTTGATTAACGACTCACCAAATTTTATGGATTAATTCCAAACGAGTCATGAGTTGAAGGATGATTAATAGGGCAAACCCTAATTGAAATTAGTGCTGAATCTCCAATGAGTTAAGTTGAGATTTTGGGTTGATTAGCCCAAACGGTTTCAAGACCATTTGGGGATTACCCAAACGGTCTCAAGACCGTTTGGGGGTCACCCCAAGACCGTTTTGAGGTCTGGGGTCAAGTATAGTTGATCAATTGAAGGTCCAAAGGTACCAAATCATATTGCAATTAAGTATTGATGTGATGATCAACTCAATAGATCAAACCTTGATGAATTTTCACTAGAGTCCAAAGGATGGATGGCCAAACGGTCTCAAGACCGTTTGTAACTCATCCAAAAGGTCTCAAGACCGTTTGGTGTCAACCCAAGACCGTTTGGAGGTCTAGGGTTAAGGTAATTTGATCAATTGAGGGCCCAATTACAGTGGGTTATTGAAACAATCAAATTGCTATTTTCTAAGTATAGATCTTGTAGAGTTTTGGGTTGAAGGACCCAAACGGTCTCAAGACCGTTTGGGGGTTCCTCCAAACGGTCTCAAGACCGTTTGGGCACAACCCAAGACCGTTTGGAGGTCTAGGGTTGATATAATCTAATGGTTTGAAGGTCCAATTGCAATAAGTTGATGAATTGACAAAAATGCTGATTTTAGACCTAATTGGAGTTCAACCCTAATCCAATCGACTTAGTTTTTGGTCAAACTTTGGGAAAACGGTCTCAAGACCATTTGTAGGATATCCAAACGACCTCAAGACCGTTTGGTCCAAGTTTGAGCCCAATTGGAGGTCAATTGATGGGTTCAACCTTGAATTGATTCACATTGTTGAAAATTGATGACCATCCGATTGGAAAACCCTAATTGAATTAGAATCAACCCTAATTGGCTTCAATTGAGGGTCAATTTGATGTACAAATGATTAAGGCTAATCTTAGTTAACTCAATTTATAAGTGGTTATCATGGATTTGGTTAATTGAGGGATTCAACATACATGTCCATGACCAATTGTAACTTTTGAACCACTTTGGAGGTCCAAACGGTTTGAGCCCATTTGCAACCGTTTGGATCCAAACGGTCTCAAGACCGTTTGAGGCCAAACGGTCTCAAGACCGTTTGGGCTCAAACGATCTCAAGGTCGTTTGGACCAATCGATCTCAAGGCACTTTGATCAAACGGTTTCAAACCGCATGAGCTTCAAACGGTTTGAAAGTCAAAACGGTCAACACACCCAAACGGTCTCAAGATCGTTTGGTGGTTGAAGGTTGAAACCGTTTAAAGGTTTTCAAGGTGGTTTGTACTTAATCAATTGATGATGTAATTTGTTCAATGGTGATCTAATCTAAACCCTAATGGTAACTTAGGTCATTAAGGGACTAAGTGATTAATGAATTGACCCATGATGGTGATCATGAGGAAAATTACCAAATTACCCTTGAGGGGTTTAATTGAGTAATACTTTGTTCTAATCAAACCCTAATCACATGATAGTGATGTCATGACTTATGTTAGTCAATAAGGACTTAACCCAACCTGATCTAGAGTGGTGTTATCACCATCTACTAGTAAGAGGAGAGAGAAAGTATCTTAAGAGAGAGAAAGTATCCGAGGAGAGAGAAGGTACCCTTTTATGGTGGAAACTCAAGTAAGATACCTTCAATACACATGAATGTGCATGATTAGGGTATGATCCACCTATGTGAGATCATGGAAACCCTAATTATGATGTTTAGTGAATCTTAATCTTATAAGAGCTTTACTGATGGTGTTTCTCATAAATGATGATGCTATGAGTTCAATTCACCATAAGATGAACAGTAAACCCTAATTTTAGGGTAATGACATGTGATGTGATTAGTAAACCCTAATTTATGGAGATGTTTATAAGGTAATACCTTTAAATAAAGTGTAGTCAAATCAATGAGTATGATGTGTTCACACCATGATAAGATTGAGAAGTGAATTCATACCTTGAATTGATAATCATTATGATGTTCAATAAATGTTGTATTTAAGGCAAATACTCACCATACCCTGGTATGCTTCCAAGGATGGCAGAGTTGCATACTAGAATTGGACTAATAATCCAAAAAGGAAATATTAACAATGAAGGATGGGGTATGTTAACCTTAGTCCTGTGTCATGCTTTTAGGTATGAAATCTTGAGAACAAGTTACCAAATATGATGTCTTATAAGATAAGGAGATTTCAATAACCTTAATTTGTATAGGGTGAAACCCTATTTCCAAGATATGATTTTGAGCATGAATCTTCATGATTGAAGTATGAGATGAGGAATCAATATTCCTAATCATAAGTAAAGGAAATAAATAACCCTAATTGATGAATATTGGGGAACTTGACTCTTCTAAGAGTTTGAAAGTGTAACTTCTAGAATGAATTGTTTACTGTTATCAGTTGAATTAACCATGCAGGTTGTCATGAGATGATGATCATATCTAGGTATGGATCATGAAACTATATTCATTGAAAGCATGCTTTAGCTTTATGAATAATGATATATCCCGATGCCTTGTCAATGGCAACCTATGAATTAAATGGGCTATGAGAGCCATAAATACCATCAAGGTCATGCTTTAGAGATGACTTGTGATGAATGTTTTGAGAAATGATGATTGATAAGAGTTAGGCTTGTTGCATTTAGTATTCACATTTTATAGCTGTTATGCCAATGTTATTGTTTGAAGAACAATGTATGATGTTGAAAAAATACTGAATGTACCTAACTAATCAAGTATAATGTAGAGCCCTGATCATAGATCCATCATTGTCAGAGACCAAATGATGGTGAAAAAGGTTTTCCCAAGGGAACTCCTGGATCACATACTCTTGAGTATGTGGGGGAAATGGATGCGTAAATCCTTACATCCTAGTGTAGGAATTGATACTGTCAATCCTTCACTACAAAACCAAACGGTGAGATGTATCACAAATCTCCCAAAGAAAACACAAACACCGCATCGGTGAGAGATAAACAAGAAATCTTCCGATGACAAAGAGAGTACAGAACGCCACTGTAACTCTAAAATAGCGAAGGACCAGATTACCCTGGTAAGCTATAACAAAAGACGTCCTGCCAGATGTCCAACAAACAATCCTCTAACTGACTGAGGAAGGTGAGGTCATAAGAATCCGGCTCTTTTGATGACCTATGTATGATACTGATGCAACTTACTAGTGATCGGTTGGAGTATGAGCGGTATACCTCATCTCCACAGGGCATAATAATGTTTGTAAAACATAACCAACCGCGTAGTATATCTGCTTAGGTTAAACTACGAGGAACAATGTTTGGTGTTACATTGTTTACATTAATGATCTGTTCAGATACTTTGTATACATGTCCTTTATATGCTTTAAAGACATGGTTGCTTAAGTAGAAGTTGCTTCACTTGTTATTAAACCTGCTGTTGTATGATTTATGTTATCTTGTCTTTGATATTCCTTAATGTTATAATAAAGCTTCTAGTTGAGAGTTATAACTCTCGCTGGGACAATTTGTACATTGTCTCACTCCGTAGATTTTAACTCTTTTTAGGTGGTCGTCGAAGACGAAGGAGACCGTTTAAGGATGAGAAACAACGACAACAACAGAACCAGGGGCAGCAGTGAATCTCAGGTGGAGATACTGGCTGCTGAGTTATGTAGTTAGATAGTCCTATGCGTCTCTGTACTCTCAGGTCCTAAGAATCAGTGGTTTGGGTTTTTGGTGTTGGCTCCTGAGTTTTTGAATCATGTTATATATAACTACTCATGAAGTGGTTTAACAGAGATGTAAATTGTTTACTTGGTTTCTTATAAAATGGAGTTTTATAATTTCCAGATCTTGTCTCAAAAATTTTAATTTCCAGTAATTTTTCATATTCCGCTAAGTTTATATCATGGTTTTGGAGATCGGAGCCCACAATTAAGTGGTATCAGAGCTCTAGGTTCGCAGAGTTTACAGAGACATAGGACTTAGGATGTCGAGTCTGTCTTTAGTGTTTCTTCCTCATCTAATAGAATCTTCTGCTCCTCAGGAGAAGAAGACATATAAGGACGAGGAGTTTGTTGCAGAAAGCAACAATGCTACACCTAGAAGAAGTACAGAGGAGCAAACAGTAGAGGAACACTTACCTGAGGTTCCCCTAGTTAATCCAACCATGATAAGGAATCCTTCCTTAGGAATCACTGTTGGAGAATTTAGGGCAACCATGATGTACCTAGTGGACCAAACACTAGCAGTACAACCCAGATTGCCAGCTCCTAATGATGATGTTTTGGATATCCATAGGATATGTAACCCTCAGCAGTAGGTTGAAGCAGAAGTAAATAATGAAGCTTTGAACTCAGAGCAAGTCTATACTCAGCCTCAGCCTGATGAATCAGTCCACAGTAATGTAGGGATTAGAATACAGCCAGAAACCAGGACCTGTTATGACTGTGGGAAGCTTGGACATATCAGATCTAATTGTCTAGAAAGGATATATAGAGGAAGAGTTGGGAAAAGGCTTATCCAAACCCAGTAGCAAAAGCCTGGAATTCCCAAAAGGAAGAAGTTTCTGATGTCCCCAACACAACCAGGACCTAGTACATCAAGGCAACGGTTATCCAGAAAGGATAAGGAACCCATTAGACCACAACAAATGGAGAAAAGCTGCTACAACTGTGGTAAGGTGGGACATTTGAAGAAGGACTATCAGTCTAGGCCTGTCAGTGTGACACAGCCTCCGAGACAAGGACAACAAGGATCACAGGGAAGGCAATTTCAAGGAACAGCTCAAGGACGTGGACAAGCGTTCCAAGCTGGATCATCTGTACCAAATCAACCACAGACAATAGTGAGATTCCTTGCTATGAACCCACCTGATGGAGTGGTCGATCCACGGGTTGTGATAGGTCAGATGAACTTTTATATTCTGATATGTCTAATTCCTGTGTAGTATCTGTTCTAATTGACCCGGGTGCTACACACTCTTTTATCACTCAAAGAGTGATTCGCAACTGTAATATGACACTCAGTCATAGGGCAGGAAGTTGTTGTTGGAGACTCCGTTAAGTGAGTCTGCTGTTATGCAGGAGGTATGATCTCCCTGCATCCTTTTCTTTTCTAATCATCGCAGTCGAGTGGATCCAACACCTTGATATGCAAGGATTTGATAGAATCCTCGAACCATGATTGATTAGACAAGATCAATGGTATTTCTTATAAATCTCTTTATGATCTTTTGGACAAGTTAAAATAGTAGTTGATTGAACTATTTTTTTTTATTGGTCTCATAAAAGATTTCAATGATGTATCAGGTATAACCGTTTTATAATACATGTTTACTTCTATAAGAAGAAATGTATTAAATAATTGATCTGGATGTAGGATTCAATAAAAGTTAATAATTATGTATGTAAGGATGGAAAAAGAGAAGGAACATAGTGATATACAAGTACATATTTACTTACCGCAGTAATCATATACCCTGTCCAGGTATACAATTACTGATGATGAAGTAAATATGGAAACTTTGAAGTTGTTATCTTTTGATTACTCTGATCAAGTAGTCAATCTGAAACAACTTAAAGAGCATCATAAGATAAGAAAATGAGAATAAAGAAGGTCAACCATGAATGGTAATGATTGAAAGAATATATGTAATGAGCAATGTACCAAGATAAAAGGAAGAAAAAGATATAAAGTTTTGATAAACAAGTATTTAATACCAAAGCTAGAATGTTAAGAACATCCCTTGTTAGGGGTTTATGTTCTTAAATAAAGATAGAATTTTAAGAACATCCCTTGTTAGGGGTTTATGTTCTTAAAATAAACATATCCTTCTCCAGAATGTCTGATAAATAAATCCTTATTTGACAAGAAAACTTTTCTTTATGATAAGAATGTATAACTAATGAGATAGTTAATGCATATAATAAAGGAAGTTAGTATGTTGATTATCAGATATGATGATAGACTCAAGGTGAGAGGGCCCTTATATGGTCTTGAATAAATATCAGGGCTTGAATTTGATCCTAAAGAATGTTGATCAAAGTTCTATAACATCTCCCTAAAATGGTATGTTACCTAAGGATGTAACAATGTGTATGCTGAAACAATATCTGCTTTCCCCTTTTCTTCCTGAGATTTCGGGGACGAAATCCTTGTTAGGGGTTTATGATTTGTAACACCCCTGACCTGGGTTATGAGATAACCCTAGGTGTTTTGCCTAATTATGAAATTAGATGGTTGTAATTATCCTTTAGTATATAATTAGAGCTTTTATGGAACATATGTTTCCATTTCTGTCCCTTATAAACCAATGTTGAAGTATTGTTTGCAATACAGGGACCTATGTGCAATTTGCCCAATCAAAGGGGTTAACTTGCAAATTTCACATGTTTATATGTTTCCTTTAATGTTGAGACAACATAAGAATGAATATGATGAGGTTTGAGGGATTTCCCAAGCTTGAGCACCAAGGTGCAGCTGTGGAAGCAACCCTTGTACTTGAAAACCCTAAATTGGTGTAAAATGCAATTTACCCAATTTGAGGGGTGCAACTTGTAAAATACATCATCTAAAACATCTTTTATGACTCTTGGAATTATTTAGAAGAGAAATGATGAAAAGGTCACTTCATGTGAATAATCATATAATAAAGAACACCTTTGTGATTGAATAATCAAGGTGTATGTATAATATCCTTTTATGTGTATGCTTTAGTGATGGGTTGATCCTCTTTGCCTTCAATTCTTGACCTTAGAAGGATTTTGTCCTTAGAAATAAGATGTGGGGACGTGCAAGGAAGAAAGGGTGGACTTAGATGAGAAATGAGGAAAACATATGTCCTTATGTTGAAAATTCACCTAAGTATATATACAACTTTTCTCACTTAGCAAGGGAACGACCCTCTCCCTTTCATTTCTTTTCCCCTTGCTCAAACCGACTAAGGAGAGCTCTGGAGCTTAGGAGGACGACCAGGGGAGTGCAAGGTAGGTTTGGATCCTTCCTTTTGCTTAAATTCTTGGATGAAACTCGAATTCAAGGTCAAATTCATGGCTAGCTCACTTAGCTCTATCTTTCTAGCCATCTCTTCTCAACTTTACTTGGAGGATTCGCCTTGGCCGACCTGTGGAGCTTCTAGGACGCCATTAAAGGCTTGGAGCTCGAAAGCTTGGAGCTCAAGGAGCAAGCTTTAGGCGGGTTTTATAACTCTAAACTTTATGCTTTGATTATACATCTTTTCTATGCATATAGTTGATAGATCTTCTTCTTCCCTATCTTCCCTTGCATCCTTGCAAGCGAAATCGTGAATAACTGCTACTGTTATAAAGGTAGAAGATAAGGGCGTTAATTCCTATGCTTATCCACAGATTTCCACTTTATCAAACGGTCCCAACCTCTTTTCTCAAACGGTTTGAAACTGTTTGGTGGGCAAACGGTTTCAGGGTCGTATGATGGAAAACGGTCTTCAAGACCATTTGGCCGCATTGACCAAGCAAAGACCGTATGGGAATCTTGTTCATAATTATGTAGGTTAATCACCCACAAAATTTGAGAGGTTAACTCCAAAGTAATCGTGAGATATGAGCAAATCAATTAGCAAAACCAATTGAATTAAGTTCTGATTTTCAATATGTTTAATTGCCCTTTTTGAGAAAACGGTCTCAAGACCGTTTAAGATGGTTGACCAAACGTTGACCGTTTGGTATTACTGTTCATAATGATGTTGATTAACGACTCACCAAATTTGATGGATTAATTCCAAACGAGTCATGAGTTGAAGGATGATTAATAGGGCAAACCCTAATTGAAATTAGTGCTGAATCTCCAATGAGTTAAGTTGAGATTTTGGGTTGATTAGCCCAAACGGTTTCAAGACCGTTTGGGGATTACCCAAACGGTCTCAAGACCGTTTGGGGGTCACCCCAAGACCGTTTGGAGGTCTGGGGTCAAGTATAGTTGATCAATTGAAGGTCCAAAGGTACCAAATCATATTGCAATTAAGTATTGATGTGATGATCAACTCAATAGATCAAACCTTGATAAATTTTCACTAGAGTCCAAAGGATGGATGGGCAAATGGTCTCAAGACCGTTTGGTGTCAACCCAAGACCGTTTGGAGGTCTAGGGTTAAGGTAATTTGATCAATTGAGGGCCCAATTACAGTGGGTTATTGAAACAATCAAATTGCTGTTTTCTAAGTATAGATCTTGTTGAGTTTTGGGTTGAAGGACCCAAACGGTCTCAAGACCGTTTGGGGGTTCCTCCAAACGGTCTCAAGACCGTTTGGGCACAACACAAGAATGTTTGGAGGTCTAGGGTTGAGATAATCTAATGGTTTGAAGGTCCAATTGCAATAAGTTGATGAATTGACAAAAATGCTGATTTTAGACCTAATTGGAGTTCAACCCTAATCCAATCGACTTAGTTTTTGGTCAAACTTTGGGCAAACGGTCTCAAGACCGTTTGGAGGATTTCCAAACGACCTCAAGACCGTTTGGTCCAAGTTTGAGCCCAATTGGAGGTCAATTGATGGGTTCAACCTTGAATTGATTCACATTGTTGAAAATTGATGACCATCCGATTGGAAAACCCTAATTGAATTAGAATCAACCCTAATTGGCTTCAATTGAGGGTCAATTTGATGTACAAATGATTAAGGCTAATCTTAGTTAACTCAATTTATAAGTGGTTATCATGGATTTGGTTAATTGAGGGATTCAACATACATGTCCATGACCAATTGTAACTTTTGAACCACTTTGGAGGTCCAAACGGTTTGAGCCCATTTGCACCAAACGGTCTCAAGACCGTTTGGGCTCAAACGATCTCAAGGTCGTTTGGACCAATCGATCTCAAGGCACTTTGATCAAACGGTTTCAAACCGCATGAGCTTCAAACGGTTTGAAAGTCAAAACGGTCAACACACCCAAACGGTCTCAAGACCGTTTGAGGGCAAATGGTCTCAAGACCGTTTGACACCAAACGGTCTCAAGACCTATTGGTGGTTGAAGGTTGAAACCGTTTGAAGGTTTTCAAGGTGGTTTGTACTTAATCAATTGATGATGTAATTGGTTCAATGGTGATCTAATTTAAACCCTAATGGTAACTTAGGTCATTAAGGGACTAAGTGATTAATGAATTGACCCATGATGGTGATCATGAGGAAAATTACCAAATTACCCTTGAGGGGTTTAATTGAGTAATACTTTGTTCTAATCAAACCCTAATCACATGATAGTGATGTCTTGACTTATGTTAGTCAATAAGGACTTAACCCAACCTGATCTAGAGTGGTGTTATCACCATCTACTAGTAAGAGGAGAGAGAAAGTATCTTAAGAGAGAGAAAGTATCCGAGGAGAGAGAAGGTACCCTTTTATGGTGGAAACTCAAGTAAGATACCTTCAATACACATGAATGTGCATGATTAGGGTATGATCCACCTATGTGAGATCATGGAAACCCTAATTATGATGTTTAGTGAATCTTAATCTTATCTAAGAGCTTTAATGATGATGTTTCTCATAAATGATGATGCTATGAGTTCAATTCACCATAAGATGAATAGTAAACCCTAATTTTAGGGTAATGACATGTGATGTGATTAGTAAACCCTAATTTATGGAGATGTTTATAAGGTAATACCTTTAAATAAAGTGTAGTCAAATCAATGAGTATGATGTGTTCACACCATGATAAGATTGAGAAGTGAATTCATACCTTGAATTGATAATCATTATGATGTTCAATAAATGTTGTATTTAAGGCAAATTCTCACCATACCCTGGTATGCTTCCAAGGATGGCAGAGTTGCATACTAGAATTGGACTAATAATCCAAAAAGGAAATATTAACAATGAAGGATGGGGTATGTTAACCTTAGTCATGTGTCATGCTTTTAGGTATGAAATCTTGAGAACAAGTTACCAAATATGATGTCTTATAAGATAAGGAGATTTCAATAACCTTAATTTGTATAGGGTGAAACCCTATTTCCAAGATATGCTTTTGAGCATGAATCTTCATGATTGAAGTATGAGATGAGGAATCAATATTCCTAATCATAAGTAAAGGAAATAAATAACCCTAATTGATGAATATTGGGGAACTTGACTCTTCTAAGAGTTTGAAAGTGTAACTTCTAGAATGAATTGTTTACTGTTATCAGTTGAATTAACCATGCATGTTGTCATGAGATGATGATCATATCCAGGTATGGATCATGAAACTATATTCATTGAAAGCATGCTTTAGCTTTATGAATAATGATATATCTTGATGCCTTGTCAATGGCAACCTATGAATTAAATGGGCTATGAGAGCCATAAATACCATCAAGGTCATGCTTTAGAGATGACTTGTGATGAATGTTTTGAGAAATGATGATTAATAAGAGTTAGGCTTGTTGCATTTAGTATTCACGTTTTATAGATGTTATGCCAATGTTATTGTTTGAGGAACAATGTATGATGTTGAAAGAATACTGAATGTACCTAACTAATCAAGTATAATGTAGAGCCCTGATCATAGATCCATCATTGTCAGAGACCAAATGATGGTGAAACAGGTTTTCCCAAGGGAACTCCTGGATCACATACTCTTGAGTATGTGGGGGAAATGGATGCGCAAATCCTTACATCCTAGTGTAGGAATTGATACCGTCAATCCTTCACTACAAAACCAAACGGTGAGATGTATCACAAATCTCCCAAAGAAAACACAAACACCGCATCGGTGAGAGATAAACAAGAAATCTTCCGATGACGAAGAGAGTACAGAACGCCACTGTAACTCTAAAATAGCGAAGGACCAGATTACCCTGGTAAGCTATAACAAAAGACGTCCTGCCTGATGTCCAACAAACAATCCTCTAACTGACTGAGGAAGGTGAGGTCATAAGAATCCGACTCTTTTGATGACCTATGTATGATACTGATGCAACTTACTAGTGATCGGTTGGAGTATGAGCGGTATACCTCATCTCCACAGGGCATAATAATGTTTGTAAAACATAACCAACAGCGTAGTATATCTGCTTAGGTTAAACTATGAGGAACAATGTTTGGTGTTACATTGTTTACATTAATGATCTGTTCAGATACTTTGTATACATGTCCTTTATATGCTTTAAAGACATGGTTGCTTAAGTAGAAGTTGTTTCACTTGTTATTAAACCTGCTGTTGTATGATTTATGTTATCTTGTCTTTGATATTCCTTAATATTATAATAAAGCTTCTAGTTGAGAGTTATAACTCTCGCTGGGACAATTTGTACATTGTCTCACTCCGTAGATTTTAACTCTTTTTAGGTGGTCGTCGAAGACGAAGGAGACCGTTTAAGGATGAGCAACAACGACAACAACAGAACCAGGGGCAGCAGTGAATCTCAGGTGGAGATACTGGCTGCTGAGTTATGTAGTTAGATAGTCCTATGCGTCTCTGTACTCTCAGGTCCTAGGAATCAGTGGTTTGAGTTTTTGGTGTTGGCTCCTGAGTTTTTGAATCATGTTATATATAACTACTCATGAAGTGGTTTAACAGAGATGTAAACTGTTTACTTGGTTTCTTATAAAATGGAGTTTTATAATTTCCAGATCTTGTCTCAAAATTTTTAATTTCCAGTAATTTTTCATATTCCACTAAGTTTATATCATGGTTTTGGAGATCGGAGCCCACATTTATGTATATATATATATATTTATATATATATATATATATATATATATATATATATATATATTTATATATGTATATGTATATATATATATATATATAATATAGATGTACATGCATATATATATATATATATATATTTGTAAATATATATATATATATATGCATTCTACCTTATATGTATATTTTACTTATAAATACATATATACATACATACATACATATATATTGCCGACAAGGAGTGCCTCAAGTGGTCAAGCACGGTGTCCCCTAACAAAGGGACATGGGTTCAAATCCCAGTTGCCGCCTTGATTTACCACCCTCATATGTGTTCATCCTCCGCCACGGGCGTGGGAGAGAGGGAGAGAATGCCTCTCTTAATCCCATATATATATATATATATATATATATATATATATATATATATATATATATATATATATATATATATATATATATATATGGCTTATCTTTAATACCCGGTGGGTAACTAACGGGTAGCTACCCGACAACACTTCCTGATATTTTTTTTTAAAAAAAAATTCGCAATTGTAGAGGAACATTTTATCTAGCTCTCCAAAAAATTTGATCAAAAAATAATATCATTTGCCCCCCCAAAATCAAAAAACCCGTCCATATATATTACTGACTGTATATATGTATATATATATATATACACACATATATATGTATATATATATATATTTTTTTTCACACTTCCTGATATTTTTTTTAAATTTTGTTTTTCGCAATTGTAGAGGATAATTTTGTCTAGCTCTCTAAAAAATTTGATAAAAAAATATCATTTGCCCCCCCCAAATCAAAAAACCCGTCCATATATATTACGGACTGTATATTTTCTGCGCAGTTACTCTTTGCACTCAGAGTTACTCCAGCATACCATATAGTTACTCTTGTTATTCAGACGGGTTACTCCAACATACCATATAGTTACTCTTTTGACCCGAGTTACTCCAGCGGGTAGTGAAAATTCTGGCTACCCGCCGGGCAACGAATGAACAGCCAGATATATATATATATATATATATATATATATATATATATATATATATATTTATATATATATATATATGTGTGTGTGTGTGTGTGTGTGTCATATGTATATACATATATGTAAATTTCTATATGTATTCTACCTTCTATTTTTTCTTCTCTTTGAACCACTGGTTCAATCTAGTTTGGTCCTACCAGCTGGTCGGAGCGGTTGGACCGTATTTCTGACAGTTGGATCGGAAAAAGACACAATCGATTTTTTAAGCTTCTGGACCGGTCACCTACCGGTTCACCGGTCTGACCGGTCGGTCCGGTTTGGTTCTAAAAACACCGGTGTGTATGATACAGTGTATCAATATGTAGGTTCAAATGTTAATAAGTTTAGGTGTTCCAACATGTAAATATGTGCAACAAAATTGTTGGCTAAAAATTGGAAGCCAAAAGAGATAGCTAAAGAGGAAGGAGAGCGATAATACGTTACAAGATTTTATTGTGACATAAGATTCTGAGAAATTGATTATCCTTGTAATCTTTTTGGAGTTTTTTAATAAAAAAAATTATGATATTTTTCGTCAACTTTAATCTCTCGTTAGATATTTACTTGTCAGTTGTTGACTCGATGTGGTTGTTTTTATTTGCATACTTGGATTGTATCTTAATTTTTTCCGCGTTTGAAGCTTTCACATAAAATTACTTCAAGTCTTGCCCGTAGTTGATGAAAGCAGGTAGGTAAGAAAAGAAGGCGGATTAAATCATGGATATAATATTGCAATATAAGGCATTGGTAAGCTAGCACACTAAAGCTAATGCGTTGGTATCAAATTAAAAATATTTGTTTAATGGTAATGAAGCATGAGACCGAATATCTTGATCAGCCGGTCGTGTCCAAAACTTTTCCGGGTAACGCTAGCACCTGAACTCTGAAATGGGCATCAGAATCCAAGCACAATCTAGCCTATGGCTTGTAAGAACAGCGCAGTAGCAACGCCAACGGCCAGCCATTGCTTTGAATGCCTACTTCATCACTCTTTTGACTCTGCTACATCGCGACAGTAATCTGATAGTTTAAGAGCACTGTGCTTAGGGCCTGTTTGGTAGGCTGTTCTTAATAAGAGCAGAGTTTGATTGTTATGATTATTGCTTTAATTTTTATTTGGTAGGGTGTAATTGATGGAATTCGAACTGCATGATACTGGGTGATGGGGGCCGAAATCAGTGAAAATGTACCGTGTCGGATTGCTGCGAGATCGGGTGCAGTTCGTAGAGAAAGAGAAGGGGGATGTGCGATCTGCTAACTACCTGGCCTTACTTTCTCTAGAAACATCACTATGCAGGCCTACCCCTTCTCTCTCGCAACACCTTTTTTTAAACAGTGCCTCTTTCTCTCTCCTTCCGGGAAGGCAGCACTTCATTTCCTCGCTGGCAACCAAAAACTTGCATACAAATACATGGAAATTTAATTACACCGTACCAAATGGAGTCGAACCGTTCTAATCACACGTTTTCATTTGATACGTTTTTCAATTCATCAAAATTCATCGGACAACATCCTATCAAACAGGGTCTTAGCTAAACCCCAGCATAAACTGTATGTGAGCATACAAAGGCCAGACACCCCCAGACAAAGCATTATAGTGAACATAGTCCACCTGACAAAGCAAGCGCTTATAGAGCCCAAAATCCCGATAATTAATCAATCAAGGTCGCACGGGAGCCTATATAGCCCGAACTAATTATCCTATTAGAAAACAGTACGTCAGTATATATCACGATATATGCGGCCAATGCTGGAATATATTATCCCAGCGTGATAAACCACTGCATCAAACAGCAGCACAATTGTCCCGGAAAGGGAGACAGCTCGGACAGGACGCCAGCAATAATTTCAGATACACGGCCACTAAACGAATTGTCTTCATATTTGACCAGATTCATTAGAGGGGAACTTAGCAGTATAATAAAGTCACAGACGGAGCAACGCGAAGTTGCATCTCATTTATTTTTGTATATGGTTTCTCGAAAATCTGGGCTCAATCTGAGCTGAATGCTCGCACGTGAGGATTTTGATGGAATGATAGGCGATCATTGAGCAAAAGTCCGCCAGACAACACAACAACCTGTTGCCAAGAAATCGGAATCTGACTCCGGACTAAAATTGCAATTGGGCAAAAGTCCGCCAAACCATGATGGACTTGAAGACACAATCGACAAACAGAAAAGCGCGCGGTGTGAGTTTGCCGTCTTGTTTTATCGAATCATGCAGGGCACAACTTCCGTCAACTTACAACTTTATTGATTTCTTTGCCGTGGGGATCCTATCATGGATTCGCTTGGTCGGATGGCAAGCAAACATGTTACAGCTCGAGGAGTACGATTTGAAATCAAATTTTGGATGCAGTACAGGCTGGAGTTCCCCGCCACTGTCTTCTGTGGCGCCGCTGTGACCTGCTGGCTGTTTGGTTCGTCAATGAATTTTCGTCTGACCAACCTTGCTATAAAAGACATGGACCTTCTGCAGTAGACCGAAATTGCTGCTTCACCCCGTTAAAGAACAGCTGTAATTGTATCTGTTGACTCCGCGCACTGAAAAGAACAACGAACAACATGTACATAACGAAAAAAAGAATAACAATTCACACAAACAATGAATACGGAATTTGTATGGTTCGGTCTAGACGACCTATTTTATGGGAGGAGAAAAAATTTCACTACTACAAGAAGACTACAAATGAGGGATACTATCAAAGAGAGAGTGAACCTAAAAAATCTTAAGAAACTTGCACCCAAAGAAGATATATAACTCTTTTCGGTACAATACTGCACATTATTACTTTTTAGTATAAAAAGTCATGAACAACTAGGGTCATGTTTATAAGCTCAATGTCATAAGGCTTTGGTTAGGAATAAATAATCCTAATAGGAGTCTAGAACACAACAAGAGTCTAAGTTGCATGTAGATAGAGTCATCTTCAACTCTAAATAGGAATACTAATTCAAATCCAAGTAGGAACAGGAGTTGGATTCAAACCAAGGCAAAACTCAAAATATTACTGCCACACCATGTAAGATTATGATTAGGATTGGGAGTCTTTGAGGTATAATAAATCTCCACCTTGACTCGAAGTCAACATCTTGCAAGAAAAATAGGAAACTTCTTGTCCTCCAGCCTCTAAGGGCATCACTGTCGGCTGTGAAGGCTAACCAAGTCCAGGCATGGCCTGAACTTAGAAAGGTAGTAGCTTTGTCATCATATCAGCGGGATTATCTTTGTTGATGATCCTCTTATCAATAGAAGGATTGACAAGCTTTCGAATTTGATTCTTATGAAGAGATTTCTTATTTTCATTTATAGCAACAACCTTGCATAGCAAAATCTAAAGACACCACAACTTCAATGTGAATAGGTGGCTCACCAGCATCACCAGTCTCCTCGGTAGTGGTTAAATCATAAGAAACAATGTAATCAGAATGTCTTGTTGGTGGCCTAATTTGTCTTCTTTCTCTTCCATGAGCAACACTATATGGTTGTGCATCAAGTATCTTATCTTCAACATTATCTAAGGTATCTGACAATTTGCAATGGGAGGTGTCAAACTGCCATGTAATGATGATGACACATCATCAACCTCTAGCTCCACATGTTTGGTGACACTAGGAGAAGGACTTGTATCAGAATTAGTAACAAAATCCTTAGATCTTCAAAAATATACCAGAGTCATCAAATGTGACATACCTTTCAATCATGAATTTTGGAGACTTATTATTAGGACACCAAAATATGTACCCTTTTACACCTTCAACATAACCTAGAAAAATGCATTTCTTAGCCTAGGGTCAAGTTTTCCATCTTTGGTGTAGACATAAGTAGGACAACCAAAAATAAAAAAATTAGAGTAGTTCGCAGGATGACCAGACCAAAATTCTTCAGGAGTTTTAAAACTGAGCGAAGTAGATGGAGAATGGTTAACGATGTAGGCGGTTGTAGAAATAGCTTCAGCCTAGAATTCTCTTCTAAGTACATCATGAATAAGCATGCATCTCGCTCGCTCCAAGAGTGTCCTATTTATACGTTCTACAACACCATTCTGTAGTAGTGTATATCTAACAATGTGATGTCCAGTAATGCCTTCAAATTGGCAAAAATTTGTGAAAATAGATGAGAAAAACTCTAAACGGTTAGCATTCTTCAATGTCTTGACGCTCTTTCCGATTTGCCTTTCAATTCAAGTATTCCACTTCTTATTCAAAAGCTTCTAATTTATGCTTCAAGAAGAAGATCCAAACTTTCCTTGAAAAGTCATCAACAAAAGTGATCATGTATCTAGTACCACCCTTGGGCGGATCTTGAGAGGGATCCCAAATATCAAAATGAATGTTGTCAATAGTACCCTTTGTGGTATGAACTGCCACAGTGAAGCTAACTTTCTTTTATTTTCCCATTACATAATTTTCACGGTAATCTAACTTCCCAGTAGTATTTGTGTTTAAGAGCCCTCTCTATCTTAGGATAGCAAAATCTTTCCCTCTCATGTGTCTAAGTATCATATGTAAGAGGTTGGTGATATCCAAATCAGAAGTGGATGAGGGAGAAGAAGAAGTAGTTCTTGTCCCAATGATAGTTTCACCAATAAGCGAGTATATATTTCCAATATGTATTTGACTCTTGATCGCAATAGTTCCATCTTTGTAAACATACATGAATCCATCTCTAGCAACATGGAGAAAACATATTTCTTCAAGTGTACCTAGAGATATGAGACTTTTAACAAGACCTTTAACATGGTGTACATTAGAGATGGTTCTAATAAAAATATCAAACATCTTGATGCGGACAAATCCAATTCTAATAGTATTGTAGGTAGAATCATCTGCCATAATAATAACTCCACCTTCAACTGAAGTATATGTAGAGAACCCATCCTTTCTAGAACACATGTCAAAGGAACAACCAGAGTCAAGAATCCATAATTTTTGATATCTTGAAGTAGAGGATTCCATGAGATTAAAATCATTGTCTTCTGGTATGATATTGGCACCACCAGGTTGTTATTAAAGATCTTTATTTTCACGCTTCTACTTGTTCTGCAACTTGTAGCATTTGTCAATTGTATGTCCCTACTTTTTGCAATATTTGCATGACTTGTTGTCTTAGGCCTAGACTTAGATATGTTGTACTCTTTATTCTTATCCTTCTCTTTTGGTCGACCCCTTACATTGAGAACCCCTTCTTGGATGCCACTCGAAAAAACAACCAATTGCTTGTCCATCAAGGATTCATAAATGAGAGAAGACATTACTTCTTCTAGATTGATGGAGTCTTTACCATAGATATTGGTCTCACAGAATTTCATGTAAGAAGGGGGAAGAGAGCACAAAAGAATCAAGGTTTTACCTTCATCATCCACTTTGATGTCAATATTTTCCAAATCCATAGTAATGGAGTTGAACTCATAAATATGATCACGAATAGATGTACCTTCAACCATGCATAATATATGTAGACGTTGGTTATGATGGAATTGTTTTAGAGAGTCTTTGTCATGTACAAAGATTCAAGCTTCAACCACAAGTGTGCAAAGGTCTTCTCTTTAGCGACTTCACTAAGAACCGTCCATGAAAGTGACAACTGGATGGAAGTTAGATATTTCTCATCCATTTCTTATTTTTTCTCAATAGTGAAGGAAGGTGGCATATTCTACACTCCTCGCAGTACTTCAGTGACACCATATTTCACCAGTAGGCCTCACATCTTGATCTTCCATAACTCAAAGTTGATTGTGTGGTCAAACTTCTTGATGTAGTACTTGCTCTCAGGCTCTGATACCAATTTGTTGAGTCAGCACAGTGGAAAGGAAAATGAGAAACACATATAAAATGATAAGAAGAATAAGAATCCACACAAACAATGAACATGAGATTTACGTGGTTTGGTCTAGATGATCTACTCCATGGGAGGAGATATAATTTCCCTATTGTAAAAAGATTACAAAGAGAGATACTCAAAGCGAGAGAACCCCAAAAACCTTAAGAAGGTTACACCCAAGGAAGAGAGAGAACTCTCTTTAGTGCAACACTATACATTGGTACTTTTCAATACAAGAAAATCACATGCCCTTTGGGTACTATTTATAGGATCCATGCCATAAGGCTTCAACTAGGAATAGACAATCTTAATAAGAGTCTAGCATGCAACAAGAGTCCAAATTTTATGTATATAGACCCATCTCCAACTCCAAATAGGAATACTAATCCAAATCTAAGTAGGAACATGGGTTGGACTCAAACCAAGGAAAGACCTAAAATAGGATTGCCACACCATGTAGGATTAGGATTAGGACTCAGAGTCTTTGAGAAATAACACCTTCATCATGATTATTGGATTCACTTTGGAAAATCAAGACCAAATTATTAGCCATTGATCCTCTATGTAAATATTCTCCTATGAATCAATGATTCACGAAGAAGATAAAATCATCCTTGATGATTACCCATGCACACTTGTAGTAGTTGATGCCAAATTCATCTTGACATGGGGTACTATCCTCATTTACTCAAATAGATATTGTCCCATATCTCTATCTCATATGGGGGCATAAAGAATCTAGTTTTCCTCATTGTTGATTGATCTATGAATAAAGTTTGTGAGATCCTAGTCTTTGTCTACAAGTTCGGTGAAGAACTGCTCTTTGAAATAGCAAACTTCTTCCTAAAGAATTGTGTCGTATGTGTCTAACCAAGAACCATCTTCCTTTTTAGATGCATGTTTCCATCATGTTGTGCCTCTTGGCTCTGACTTTATCATGATAAAAATCAATGTTATGTTTTGCCTCGTTGAACCATTTCTCTCTTGACATTTCCCTTTAGTTATTCTCTTCATGTAGAAATGCAAGAGCTTTGTTAGTAGCCTCAAATAAATCATAGTAATGGTTAGGAGGTTTCTCAGTATAAGATATATGAGCCTCAATCATTGTATCCTCTACCTCTTTCACCCTCTTTTAAGTGTTATCAAACACCTCTCTTTTCCATTACTTCTGGGTTAGCTTAACACTGTTTCAGCTTGGCATAAAACTTGAAAGTAGGATCCTCCAACAATCTATTATCCAATTTTTCCTGTCCACCTCTATAGGACCCTCTCTATGCATCCACATATTTCAAAAGGTAAAGAAATCTCTAATTTTTCTTACTTTCCCGATCCAATAAAAAAATGAGCAAAGGTGAGTGATCTGAGTGAAAGGTTCTTGTGAATTGCTCAACCATGCCATCAAGCCCGTACTCCAACCAGGTAGAATTGGAAAAATCTCAGTCGAGGCACGGCCATTGAGTCTGATCCTCATGTTGCTTGTCGACCCATGTGAATTGTCTTCTCGTAAAACCAGCTCTAGCATCTCCATAGAAGTCTTCTAGGACAAGAAGTTTGGCATAGCCTTAGGGCATGATTTACCTCCCCTTGTCTCTCTTCCCCTATGTTAACGATGTTGAAATCACCTACAATCTTCCATATACATGGGGGTTATTTAATGTTGATTGTTGTCATCCCTGACCAGAGTTCTCGTATAGTCACAATGCTATAACTAGCATATACCACCAGAGAGTGAAATCTCCATCCATCATCCACACAAGCCTAAATTGTGAGTTATTGTTGACTTTCTGCAAGAAAAAGAGGCTCTGAGGCCTTGTAAGCCATCATTTAGATCTTGACGTCTCAAGAATAGAAATGAAGTCATAATAAGGTTCCAGGTTATGAATGGGTGGATCTACATGGCAAAATTCTCTTTGTAAATCCTAGTGCAATTGGCTAATGTTAGTCATAATTGGGTAGTATGGGATAGATCAACTAAGTTGTATATATCCTAGCGCAATTGGTGGATTTTAGTCATAATTGTGCGCTAGGTTATGACTGGGTAGATTTTGGGGTTGAAATCCTCTTTTAAGGGGTGGAGTGTTGTAACTTACTGGAATTAGAATACACAGATCAACTTTTCCTTTCCTTAGGTTCACATTGCTTATATGAGTAGTAAATATTTTTTTGAATTATATTAATTGGGAGTAATAGGAGAAAAGGAAATAAAATTTCCTTACAAATAACCTCTTATATAAGGTTAAAAAAAAATAATTAATTATGTCTTGAATCAACGTTAATTATATACATTCACAAATTAATTAGAGTTGACCTGAAATAATCAATCTAAAATCACCATAAGTCTAATTGATGGAAAAAATTTGATAAATGTGAAATAAACATCAAAGTAATTAAGAAAGATGCCAAATGCATAAATTGAATAGATAACATATAAATGATAGAATAAATATTAAACATATTCAAAACGTTAGGTAATTATTAAAACATAACTCCTCACACTTTATTTAACCAATATTGGCAAATTTCATTTTATCCATACCTTGTTTGAACAACCATTTAATTAATACAAATTAAATGACAATGACTCACATGAAACTCATTTAATGAATCCATTTTTTGTTTATAAGTAATACTTTGTAATGTATGCTTCCCTTGACCCCATCCATGTGCCCGTCCTCTTCCGTGCACGGGTGTGAGTCCTACCGTGAAATGGTCTGTTGGTAGTAGTAATCTGAGCGAGACCCACCCCCTCTTCATCTTCTCTCCACTTCCTCTTTTACTCTCTATTTCTTCCTTTCCACTTCCCCTTATACTCCTCTCTTCCTCTATTTTAAAACCCTAGAAGATCCTCTCTTTCCCCCAACTTTCTCCCGACCATCATCTCCTTTACAACTAACCATGACCCTCCATGTTCCATGGTTGTCTAGGTGGCCTTCAACAACACCCTGGCACGGTGAAGTGATGAAGATTCCATCCATAGAGGAGATCCTCTCATCCTCGTTGCACTAGAGAAAGGCCAAGCGCACGTACAACCATAGGCAGGACATCAGTAGAAATGTAATGATGAGTAGTAGTACAGTTCTTAGCTATGTTAGGCCTAGGATCATCTGTTCATGGGCATTGATGTCCTGGCTGCATATGGGCTCTCTCCCCATTGCTAATAATGTCGGGCAGTATTGCTAACGAGGATTGATTCTCATCATCTTCCTCCTACTCATCTCTTCCTCTATCATCATATCTAGTAGCTGAATAGATTATTGGGATCACTGGTGAGAAATTTGGTCATGAATTTATGCTATCTTCACCACTATTGGTGCCTTTGTCAACCCCACTATGAATCCTCTTTCTTCTTGCACTTGTACATGTGCTCTCTACTCTTCATGGTCCCATAGACCCACTTCATGAATTGTTCACCATCTACCTTGACCCTCAAGAACTATAGTAAACCTACTCCCCTCTCCCCCAACATCCATCACCTTGGTAGTGTGAGGAATCCTACAATTTTCATCTATGGCACCATGGCCACCGAAAAATAGGAGTTCATTTTCCCCCTTCATCACCATGAGTGCACTTGATCCTTCTCTCTCCCCCACTATAGTATAATCCAATTGAGTCCGGCATTAGTACCCCTATCTACTAAACTTGAGCAAGATACTGATCTTTGAGGATCGAATACCTAATGATGTATATGATTCGTTAGTTCCTCAGTGTCTACAATTTAATTTTTAAAGTCGACTACTAATGACATACATGGTGAAATGAAACTGATAATATTTGTATATTAGAATAATGAGTATATCAATCCTACGCATACCATATTGGAATTTACATAGAGTTTTACATATATATCAATATATTTACTCTACTGATAGGAAGAATATAATTTATTGAACATGATCCCTATGTATTAATCTTTAACTTAGATGAAACTCTAGGTGTTTAAGACAATAACATTGAATGTTTATAACCATCATACCTCTTAATTAGTTACCATGATACTAACTATATTGGTAAAAAACTTGAACTATATGATATATATAAAGAAAGTAAGATTAGAAGATCTAAATGGGAAAATGCATATTCTTATCCACACATATACATAGTCCTAGACATACTCAAACCCATGTGAATAAAGATGAATATTAGAAACGAAATAGATATATTTAAATCATATGTTCACTTAATATAATTAACAACCCTAATATGTCATTAGGTGATTAGGAACAAGATAAGAACAATATAAATATCTATGACCAGAACATACATATTATTCACTTTATTTTAACTAATGTATATAATGTGTTCCTGGGATGAATACTTGACCTTGAGGACCAAGTATATTCATTAAGATGACCTTTAGATGTGAAGATTGGGTATGTGCAATTTATATTTTAATTTAACCATTTATAAAAAAATTGGAATAAACTTTCCCATAATGAACCATCTCTTTACATTACGGATAACACCCAAATTTAGGCATTGATGCTAACATTTATTTATATTTTTGTGTCATTATAGTCTTAATATGCCCAAACTAACCCTAGATTCTTATCTTTTAGTAATCTATATCTTTTCATAGATAGAGTTGCTCAACTAGCCAAATTTGATACTTGTAGGCACCGAACTCAAGAAGACATCAATTCTCCATATTTTCACCCCATCAAGCATCATGTTATGTGCACCATCTTGGGATACGCTGGTCCCGCTAACCCACTAGCAGGCCCAAGAAACTTTTGATATCTTGAACCCTATTTTCGATGGCCAGTCCTTTATCAGAAAGCATCCTCTTCAATCAAAAGGTTTCACATCCCCCGTTCAATTCAGTTCTGGACCAGTGGTTCCTAGGGCTCCGCGGGAGTTCTATAAGGTACGAGAGGACTAAAGAACGCAACATGCATCCATCCCTACAACCTTCCTCCATCTACCTTCATTTTCCACCATCTTCCATCCAGATCTAGCCATTCTAGCTACTTTCCACCACCATACATCCACCAAGGCTACTATTTGGGGTGGAGTAAAGGAGAAAGGAGGCCAAGGAGTCTAGAAGATCAAGGAAGATGATCCAAAGATGAGATCCATCCAACACGGGCTAGATTTCTTATTCTTCCCATTTCTTCTATTGTTCTCCTTTTCTTTTGTACAAATGATGTTCTTCCATCTTTGTCCGGTGCCAACAATTCTTTTCCATGGCTAGTTGAGCTCCTTCTTGTCTATGTAGTCCTCTTTGGGTATGTTTATGTATTTTTACCTTAAGCAAGTAGTTTTATTCCAGATATAGTATGTTTTCTATTAAATCATTATTGGATTGGTTGATCTTTTCTTGCTTGAACTTCCATTTCTACATAGATCGAGAGATTAGTGGTAGAAATGGATGAGAGAATGTAGTTTGGGTCAAATCTAAAAGGAGGAGGTCCAAGGGAGTGGCTCCTAACAACTTTGAATGCTCCAGACCTAAAAGGGTATCCAGGATATTCAGGGATGTTAATACATAATCTTTGAGAGAGCTTTTAGATCCTTGATGAGGTTTTAGTCACGTTGCACGAGAGCGAGTGGGATGACCCCCACAGGAGCAACTACCATGGTACATGCTATGTTTGGATGTTAGACACTTGCTAGGGTGTTTAAGGGTTATCTATACCATAGAACGGGTGCATAAACTACCCAACTTGTGGTTACATAGCCAGGGACTCCTTCTCTCTGATTAGTAGAATCCGACAGACTCTATTTTATTTCCTTTAGTTTGTTTTATTTTATTTTGTGACAATATGCTAGACTAGTTCTAGTTTCATACTCTAATCAACTATCAGATTTGCTTAACTAACTTAAGAGTGAGATCTTAAGTGTCATAAATGTACCCACGTCCCTGTGCTTGACCCCATATATCTACTTCGATCCTATAATAAAGTTGTAGAGATCCTTGAAGGTTTTGGGTTATAAATTTAAAAGTTTGAGCCTTTCGGAGTTTGCGTCTTTTCGAACACGTGATCTAGGCCGTATCAATTATTTATTATTAGGAAATAAATGTCTATCAAGTGGAAATCCATTCAAATATCCTAAAAATATATTTATTTTATATTGGGTTTGTAACCCCTATTGCCAAGTCAATTGCTCTTGTTGATGTGATTGATGACATGTTTGTCCTCCATATTTTTCATACGATTCTAGACTAGTTTAACTAATGTAGATTCTTATGCATAACCATGTTGTTTTGTAAAAGGATGTGTTTTTCTATCTCGGGAGTGCTATTCCATCCTTAATATATAAGTGCAAGCTATTCTACATAGGTGTTCTATTCTGCCATCCCTATTTTATGCCAATGATTCTTGGTTTCTTGGCATTGCTTAATGATCTCAAATCTACATTATCTACATGAAATTGTCTATTTTATGAATTGTATAATGACAAGGCACTTTATGAAATAAATATATTTTTCTGGGTGTGGATAATGCTTTGAGGCTTCGTCTGACAGTGATGTATATGTATCAAGTCCTTAGTATCTGGTTTTGTTTCCTAGTTTTTTTCTTTTTCTCTTTCTGTTCTATTTTGAGGCTTCCAGCGAGAAGCATGACATAGTGTTAGTGTGTGATGCACTAGGTTGAGGGGGCACATTTATATCTTTGTACCCAAAGTTTTTGGATTCTATAGCAACACACATTTTTGACCGACCAAAAAAAGGCACTTTATGAAATTCTATTATTAGATAATACCTCATTCTTTGGAATTTCACTCTCTTTCTTACTTCTTTTCAGCTTACATACTTGTTATTAGTCCTCCCTTGTATGGAAACCCTCTTGATATATCTTTGTTACCCTAAAATGCTTGAATATGTTTTATTCACATATTCAATGATACTTGCCTATATTTTTTGGGTATGTCTCAAAATCACTCTGATTTGGTATCTTAGAGGACCACGACTTTGGAAGAACATTTGTAGGAGTTTAGAGTTGACAATAGCTTGGGATGGCTAGATTGCCTTCTGTAACTAATCCTAGTAACACATCAGATGCACATTTCTCTTTCTTAATGCTACCCTTGAGGTGAGGAACAATGTATGAATTACCATGAGAATGAGTTTGTAATAGTGAAATTGTTGATGTTAATTGAAGACTCTGTTTGAAATACTATGCTTGATAAATTGAATTTGTTTTCCATGATACTTATAAGTATGTTTGGAGGTGATAAATCCATTCCTCAATCAAGTAAGGAGTGGATCCCCTATATGGGTCCCACTCTTTACACTATGGAATCAGATCCATTGCAGTCAGTGGAATATATTATTTCAAGTTATCCTCAATTGTTCCTAAACCTATACCTCAATTAGACTATTAGGTGGCATAATATTGGATGTCAGTATATCTAATATTGAGTTTTGGAATACTAAGTAGGGCTTCATTCCCAACATAATTTGGTTAATAACACTCTCCAAACCAAATTCTTTAATGATATTTAGTCTTTGAAGCCCTAATAACTCCTAGCCTCTTTAAGATGATGGCATTCCGAAAGGTTCCCTTAATGCATATGAATATATATTTACCTAAAGAGACCAAGTGTTTAGTGTCTATATAGTTTTTAGGATTAAAAAAACTAACATTTTCATAGGATAGTAGGGCAACCTGAGGGCCCCAATGTCCCATGTTGAGGTTAAGTATCAAGTATCCTCTTATATGATCAAGTCACTTTAAGGCAAAGTGGTAAATGATAAGTGAATTAACCAATACAAATATGGTTGAAGTTGATATCACGTTCCTATAATGTATACACATTTCACCTATGGTATGAGTTAGACATGCTTCTAGTGTACTCTTATAGACCCTTGCAGGCTTATATTCTTTTGGTAAAATGAGTTATCAGGAAAAGTGATTAAATTGATTCTCACAATGATTTTGGTGCCAATTTTTCAATTTTACATCATAAGATTTTTTTGTCAAAAATATTGTCATTATTATACTATATATCTATAAAAAAAAGAAAAACTTTTCATTATTTTTATAAGTGGTTTCTAGAATCAGACCATCACTAAATGAAGTTTGAATTTGTAAGACATCCCTCAGTGAAACACCCGTAACTAGTTAGGTCAACCCTGAAACCAACTTATGAGTAATGGATTTAGTTAGAGTTTTAGACATACATGATTTAGTTGATATACCCCTTACTACCCTTTCAAGTGTTATTCATATGATTGGTTAGTCCTTTCAAGGGATGGAGTCTTGTGTCATAGTAGCTCAAGAGAGTGATTCAATTTTAGTATTGTTTGAGTTTAATAATGAATGAACTAGGTAACCCTAGAGAAAGTTTCCTCAACTAATGTCATATATACAATTATTAACTAATTAGGGTAATTAAACATGCTCATATGGATACTTTGGATATTAATTAGATAAATTAAATGAATGCAAAAAAAAGTTGTACTCATCAAAGTTAGGTAAGTTTGAGGTAGACCTAGCTCAATAAGTTGATGTTAGTCATAGTGGTATGCGAGGTTACAATTGGGTGGATTTTAGGGAGAAATTCTCTTTAAGAGGTGGATTGTTGTAACTCACCAGAATCTAAGTATATATATTAATTTTCCCTTTCCTTAGTTCCACATTTTATTATATAAGAATTAAATATTTTTCCTTATATCATATTAATTGGAAGTAATGAAAGCCAAGAAATTAATATGTCTTAACAAATAACCTCTTATATAAGGTTAACGATGAATTAATTAATTACGTCTTGGATTTAAGGTGAACTATGTAAATTTACAAATTAAATAGACTTGAACCTAAATCGTCAATCAAAAAGCATCATACATCTAATTAATGGAATGGATTTGATAAATGTGAAATAATGGATCAAAGTAATTAAGATAGTTATTAGGTGCATAAATTTAATACTTAACATATAAATAATGAAACATATATTAAATTTGTTTAAAAGGTAAGATAAATGTCAAAATACAATTCTTCACACTTTATTTAAACAAACCTGTCAAATTTTCTTTCATTTTGACATTGTTTGAACAACTGACAGATACAAATTAAATGAAAATGATTCACAAAATATCTTTTAATGAATTCATTTTCAGATGTTTACGAGTATGAATTTGTACCATCTCCTTCCCTTGACCTCATATGCATGCCCACCCTCTTCATTGTGCGCATGCGTGAGTCCTTCCACAAAATAGATTGTCGGCCATAGTAACAGACGTGATTGTGAGACTTCTAACCTTGCTTAAAGTATTGAACATGCTTAAATATCATAATTGAATGTTTATAACCTTAATATAACCTTGTGATATTCTTTGTAATCATAAGATAAGCTTAAATTTCAAGTTTGGTCCAATTTGGACACTGTTTGTGCAAGTTATGCAATTTTATGTACATTTTAGACTTTTCTACAATTTACCCAATTGAGAGGCTTTCTTTGCAATTTATCACTTTAATTATGTTCTTTGGATGTTGTCTCATCATTCTTGATATTTTTGATCCATGGGGCACCTAGTTGAAACTTGGTTTGGAAGTGTTTTCCTCAAGGGTATTTTTGGGTTTACCCCTTTATGGATGAGCTGCCTTTAGGAGCTCTCAAGTAAATGGTTTATTTGCTTTGGTTGCAAAATCAAGAAATGAGGGATAAGTATGTCTCCATGGATGGTGGGTCAGTTGCTTGTGTGGCTGCTTGTATATCCTCAATAGTTAAAGGCCATGGATGCATGGAGAGCTTTTTAGACACCTCATGCTTCTTCTCTCCCTTATCCCAGAGCTTTATATATCTATTTTTGAGCTCCAAAAAGGAAGTTTTTCTTTCCACCACTTCCCTCCTGCAAAGAACCTCGTTCCCTATCTATTTATCTATGGAGGACCTATCCAAGGTAGAAGAAGAAGGTGAATTTCTTGGTGGAAGCTCCTAGGGTTTTGTTTTGCTCTCTTTTAGGGTTTAAAAAGCTTCCTTCTAGTGATCTTAACCTAAATGAGTAAGAATCCCCTTCCTTCCTTTGTTTCTTTCTTTGTTATCCTTCCTCCTACCTTTCTCTAGGTCGGAACCTTGCTGTTTTATGGTAGAAATTTCTCTAATCTAAAGCCCTGCCTTTCTTGCTCCTTATGCTTAGGGTTTGCTCATTTGATGAAGAAAGGTGCTAGATGGATGAGTTTACAGCTTATGCTTGGATTTTCTAGCATACCTGCTCATGTTTTCATCTATTTGGGATATTATCTTCTAATTAGAGGCAAAAAAATTTCGGTCAGAATTAGAGGCAAATTTTACAACTTGCTCCACATTTATTGCTTACCATAAGCTTGCTAGCTCATATTCTTGCTTTTAAATGATGATCCATGCAATAAAAAGCTATGCTTGACTTGGATTTCGATTTTTATAATGTTCCCTATTCTGATTTCAGTTCTAGATGAACCTGTAATCATATGTACATTATTCCTAAGGTATAATATGACTTGTATTAGGTTATTTTTGACAACCAATGGTGCTAAACACCTATCAACCAATGGTCAATTTTAGGGTTTAAAGTTGATTTCTTCTATAAACACATGACTCGATGGTGGTACCATTGCAACAACTGATGGTGTTGTCTTCATAAAAACTGATGGTGGTGACCAAGGGTATCAACTGACATTCACCCCTTAGGTCAGGTGTTGGTCTAATTAGAAGCTTAGTGATTAACAACCAAGTACCTAATGATGCTATCAATCAATGGTGATATTAGTTTGATATTTGATGGTGATTAATGAACATAGTGCTGATTGAACAACCTATGGTGACTTAATGGTCAACTCTGATGGTGGATCATGTCTCCACAACCTATGGTGAGTTAAGCATGCAGTTGTGGCATCAATTAAGCCTTAAGCCAATGGTTTATTGGGTCATTTGATGCAATGGTCGGACCTATACTCCAATTGATGGTTTTAATATATAAACTTGAACTAATGGTTAAGATCTAGTGTTTCTTCATCCAATAAATTGGAATGATGCCTGAATGTAAGATGTTGGAACTAATAAAGTGATTTAAATGATTTCCTTTATGAGATCAACTTAAGAAGCTCATTTACTGATGGCTTGTTTTAAATAAACAATCGCTTGTGGGTTTTACCCTATTCTCAATGGAACTTTTCATGTTGTTAATCAAGGGGTGTCTAGGGTTAGATGGTGAATCTTTCTAGAGCACAACTAAATGACTTCATAGGTGGTTTTTTCAATATGTTTACTTATGTAAACGACCAATGGATTTACCTTTTCAACATTTAATGATTAGAAGTTGATGCTTCAATATTCCCATTCTTATGGGTGAAGCCTATAGTGTAATGTTATGATTCTAATGATGACAATTTGATGGTTTAATGCCTTAAACTTATAGTCTTACCCTTACCCTCATATGCTTATTATTTATCATCACCATAATGAATTAATGGGTAACCCTAATGAGGTATAGTTTGTTATACCTAGCTTTAATATAAATAAATGATGGTAATTGGGTATGAATAGTCCTTGAATGATTAATACAATCATGGAGTACTCTCTTATTGTTTTTGAAACCTTAGTATGTTATAACCCGATGGTTACACCTTGATTTGTGTGTGGAGTCATACTTGAGAATAGTATGGAATGTGTTGGTGATGCTTCACCTTATGCATCCATGATCCAATGGGGATGTTATGAGTTAGGGTTTGGGTGTAAGTGTTGATTAGTAACATTAATGTAGTTTATCTTGTTGAACCTAACTCTAATACAAATATATAAAGATGAGTATTCATGTCGAACATTCTTATATGATGACATGGTGGTGAAATAACCACCTTAATGTGATCATAACCTTAATATGTTAATTGGTGGTTATCATAGCCACATGGTTGATACTTTATTGTGCTAAGCATGTGCATTATAAATATGATGAGGGTTAATCATATCAAGATTCCTTGCATGTTTATGTAATAAAGGAATGTTCTAATGTTAATATAACCATGCAATTATTATTTATTAATATTTCCTAGCTCATGAATGCAATATTGTGTTGATCTGGTGTATTATACGTAAGTGATGTTGTTGAGCCTTGTTATAAGGCATGCAAATATAATGATGATCCTGTAGGGAATAGTATGATGGTCTTAATGACCTTTGGGCATGGTTGAGCCCTGAATGAGGTGTAATCCTCTTGTGTTGATAAGGGTTGATACCCTGCGATATTGTGAAAGGATTTATATCTTATGATAGTATGCTGACTAGTGTAGTCTCATGAATGGCAAGTGAATAGTACCATGTGATGAAGAGATGAGAAATTATGTTTCACACTTTTTATATCTTTTGAAGTTGTGATATTTATATGCTTGCTAGAAGTGAATTAGGGTTTGTATGTCCACTTGTTTGATGCAGTTTTAATTCACCCAATTGGCATAACTAATCAAGTACAACTCTAATCATGTAGTACCCTGTGCCGTAGAGCCATCTTCACGGTCAGAACTTGCTGGATGGTGAAATGAGTATTCCTAAGGGAATCTCGGAGCATTGACTGTTGAGTATGTGGGGGTGACAAGTTGAGGATATATCCTTGTCATCCACAATGCAGGTTATGGAGAATGGCTATGGTCATGCCTCAGACATTTGATGTGATTGAGGACAACTGTGGTTGTATCTCAGATTGGAGCATTTTGTATACCCTGGTTTCTAGTGTCGTGACCTATACCATCGGTGGACTAGTGGATAGCAGCTTGACTATATGTCGTTGTAGTGGCATCTTTGACTGATATGTCACTACCTTTTTACTCATACTGACCGAGGGGAAGAGATCTTATGATAGTGGCACTCCTAGATCTTGTACGGAACCGAATAGCCCTTCCCAGCGGTCGGTTGGACTTTGGGTGGTACGACTCAAACTCACTAGGGCATAATACAAGATGTAATACAACCGTCTAGCAAATCTGTTTAGGGTTATACATAATGCTTCATATTGGATGATAACCCTTGTTGTTAATTGTACATAGAGATGATGTTTAATGCATTAAAAGATAGTAGTTATTCTTATGCTTTGGATATGTTCATGTTATAAATGTGTACATACACTAGTCATGTTTAAGTTGATGGAGATATTATTACTGTTGGCTATGATTATGACATTCGTTATCACATGTTGTTAGCTATGCTCATATTGCTAGATATGCCTTTGTAACTAGAGACGCCTATACTACTAATCATGCTTATGCAGATAGTTGTGCTTATATTGTTAGCTCTACTTATGATGTCGATATGTTCAACTAGTTAGACATGCTGATGTTGTTAGCTATGCTTATGATACTAGACTTATTCATGATGTTAGAGATGCTCATGCTGCTAGACTCCTTATATTGTTAATAGGGATATGAGAACAGTATGGCTAATGAAGATAGTTATTATCTGCTCCTTTATGTATTTTGTTAATCATCAATGTTGTTGAGCTTATTTGATATATATGATTAAACTGCTTAAACAGTCTCATTACCTAAATTTTTTGGAGTCAATAAACATTGTTGGAGGTTATATCTCTTACTGGGACATGGTTCTCATCCTTGTAGTTTGCCACATATTTTTAGGAAATCAGACGTGACAAAACAAACCTGGGGTAGAAAAGAGGAGCTATAGTAATGAATCTTTGAGAAAGTTGATTAGATATCTAGTGTTTCCTAGAGTTGTCCCTGTAATCTTAGGTATGGGTAGGAAAAGTTTGTATATGGTGTTTCAAACAAATCAGAATTTTGTTAGTATGTTAATGCTTGTTTGTTTGGGATATACAAATATTGTTCTCTTGTGCTTATATGTTGTGGCTAAGGCGATAGAACAATTTGCATCAAATTCTTATCATAGTATGGATACAAGAAAGATATTGGGCTCTTATGAAAATATTTCTGAGCGGGTGTTGATGAGGAGTAGTATGATTCTTAGCAATGTTAGGCCCAAGATCTTTCACTAATGGACATTGAAGGCTTGGTCATAGATGGGTTCCATACCCATTGCAAATAATGCCAGGAAGAACTGATCATCACCAAGCAATAACACTTACATACGTCAATTCTCTTTGTCATCCTCCTCCTCATCTCTTCCTTCTCTTCCTCTGCCATAACACCTAGTAGCCAAACAGACTATTGTGACCACCAATGAGAATCTGGTCATGAATTTGTGATACCTTCACCAATGTTCATTTGGTTGTCAACTCCACTATGAACCCTCATCCTACTTGCACCTGCACCCTACCCTCTACTCTTCTTAGTCTCATAGACCCACTGCATGAATTTTTCACCATATTACTTGACCCTCGAGAATTGTAGTTGACCTACTCCCCTCTCCCCTTGCGCCCATTGCCTTGAAAGCATGAGGAATCCCATAATTTTCATCTATGCACATCAAGGCCACCAAAAATAGGAGATCACTCCCTCCTTCACCACCATCTTGAGTGCCCTTGATCCTTCTCTTGTCCCCACCACAATAGAATCTACTCAACTCCCTCACCAACATTATCATTTGAAAAACTCGAGAAAGATATTGATCATTGAGTATCAGAGACCTCTTGATGTAATTCTTAGCTAAGTTCCTCACTGTATGCAATTTGAATTTCAAAATCAACTACCAATGACATATGGGGTGATAATCAAGATATTTGGGATATGGAACTGATTAGATTGTTATACTAAGATTTGTGAGTATACCAAACCTACACATATCATATTGGTATATACCTAGAGTTGTACATATATATCAATATATTGATTCTAGTAAATAGGAAGCATGTAATTTATTGAACACAAGCATATATGTTAATTCGAACTTAGAAGAAAATATAGGTGTTTGGGACAATAATATGAATTGGTTATAGTCATTCGACCTCTTGATCGGTTACCATTATAATAACTATATTAGTATATACAATAGAGTATTAATATTAATAAATAAAATGTATTTATTGTCTAATTTTGCAAAAATAGTTCACACGTATTTTAATAAGAAGACAATATAATAAAGAGAACATTTTCAATATGATAATACCTAACCTAGTTGAAATATCACCATAATGGTAGTCACATATGAAATGACAATCCTAGATATACATACAAGTATATATATATAACTAAAGGTGACTAAAAATAATGAATGAATGGAGTATATCTAACTATATAGGCTAACTTATTAATTTAATGTTAAAAGAGAGAAAGAATATGTATAAGAATGTAATTTTGTAAGAATATATGTAAATGATTTATATTTTTATAAAGTTACTCATATATGAATATACAATGCATAATTAAAACCCTAACTTCATATGGTAAGAGCAGTTTTGTTGAAATCCATCTCATGTAACACATTTAACTAAACTCTAACTATATGATATATATAGTGAGAGAGTAAGATTAAATACCCGTGCATATATATAAACCTAGACATACTCAAACCCATGTGCATAACTATGGATATAAGAACTAAAATAGATGTCCATGTATCTAATATTCACTTAATGAGATTGACACCCCTAATAGGACATTACGTATTGGGACTAAGATAAGAACAATGTGAAAATCAATAACCAGAATGTACAAACTTATTTAATGTAGTTTAAATAATGTATAAAATGCATTCTTAGGATGAACGAATACTCAAATTTGGGTACCAAGTATATTCATTGAGTTGACCTTTAGATCAAAGATTAGGTTTGTGCAATCTCTATATTAATTTAGGCATTTACACGACTTTGGCAGAAGTGTTCCCATAATAAGACATCTCTTGATATTACTTTTTCTTTGCAAACATATGCCTTTCAAGTGGAAATCCTTTCAAATATCTTGAAAATATATTTATTCTTGTTATATTGGGTTTGTAACCCCTCCTTCCATATAAATTAATCATTTTGATATTATTAATGACATATGTCTCTCCTCCATATTCTGTATGTGGTTTGGGACTAGTTTAACTAACATAGATGCCTATGCATAAACATACTTTCTATAAAATGGTGTGCTTTTCTGTCCTAGGTGTGTTGTTCCCCCCTTAATATATACATAGACATGCTATTCTACCAAGGTGTGCTATTCTGCCATCCTTATTTTAGGCCAATGATTCTTGGTGTCTTGGCCCTATTTTAGTTATCTCTAGTCTCATTAATTAAATGCATTTTTTATTTTATGAATTAATTTATGGAAAGACACTTTATAAAATTCTAGTATTTGTCAGTGCCTCTTTTTTTTGAAATTCACTCTCTTTCTCCCTTCTTTTTAACTTATCTACTTTTATTAGACCTCCCTTGAATGGGAACCACCTCGCTATATCTCCTTTACCCTAAAATGCCTAAACATATTCACATACTTAGTTATTATTGCCCCATACTTTTGTTTCTATTTTTTGGGTGTGTCCCTCAATCACCTAGGTGTAGGTATCTTAGAGGATGATGACTTAGAAAGATCATGTGTATGAGTTTAGAGTTGCAATAGTTTGGGATGGCCAAATTGCACTCTGTTCTGGTCATAGTAATATAATAGATGTACCTTTCTCTTTTGCAATGCTAACCTTCAGGTGAGGAAACAATAGAATCATTTGCACTATTCTCATGGACTATAGAGTTCCTCTCCTACCAAATAGTGTGGCAAAGGGTAGAGAAAACTACTCCAACAAGGGCTCTCATGTTACCCTTATTATAAGTTCTATCCAAGCAACAAAATAATATTTTGTCAAAGTCCACTGGGGGCAACCCACCCCAACCCATCTTCAAGAAGCATCGAGTCATCATGTACTTGGAGAAACTACACTCAAAGAACAAGTGTTTGTGTGACTGGGGTTGTTTTTTGCACAACACACATGTGATGACTCCTGCCAAGCCCCATCTGTGGAGTCGATCAAGCATGTTCAATCTCTTCAAAATGCATATGTAGGCACAAAAACTCCACTTAGGAGTGTGGAAAATATTTCATAGGATAGGGTCCCAAGGGACTTAAGGAGTATGATAGGAGACCACCTCCAGGGGGTGGTCTGTCATCAAAAATCATCCAGGAACCCAAAGCATCGACTGCATATTCAAAGCTGATGGAAGGTCACTTGGTCATTTCTCTCTAGGTACTCGAGCATTTCCCAAGGCATAGATTCAATTTAGGGCCATATCTCATGATCATCCAACTCTTTTGAGGTGAAGAATTTGATTTGAGGTAAGTGTCAACTCTCTTGGCTGTCACTGACCAAGCCAAGTCAGCAATATCTCGCATGTTTAGCCCACCTTTGTGGAATCTCTTGGCGATGGTAGACCACCCCACTACATGGTGTTTTCCACTCCGAATGAAGTTTGCAAAAATGGAGTGGATCTTCAAAAGAACAAAGTTAGGAATCTCTTCTTGGTCACACAAAAAATTGATCTTGCCCTCAAGAACCGATCTAGCTAATACTAGTCGCCCATCCAACGACATACGGATCCCCATCCACCTGTTGATGCAATCACACACGTTGTCAAGACAAGGGGAAAAGTCACTTCCTAATCTTCTACCATCGATGATCGGATGTATGAAGTACCATTAGAATGAATTTATAATAGTTAAAATCTTATTGAAGACTCTATTTGACATACTATACTTGAGAAATTAAAATTTATCTTTTCCATCATAATTATAATTTTATTTGGAGGTGATGGATTTATTCCTCAATTAAGTAAGGAGTGATATCCCCTCTCAGGTCCCACTCTTTACATCAACTTCTCTGAAGACACATGTAATGGTCTCCTCGCAAAAGTTCCAATTAATCATGAGCTGCAAGGTAGATATGGATTCATGGGTATGGAGGAAGAAGAGGTCCATCTTGGTCTCATCCCTCTCCTCGACTTCATCATCATCCTTAGGGGGGATGGAGTGTCTCTTCTAGATCTCTAATGTATACTTTGTCTGCTTAGAGAAGAAGGTTTTGAGAAATGTGTTGAAGAAGTCACCAAGCATCAAATTAATCAATGATAAGTGTATATTTATCCATCCCAAGTGCATATTTAGATCTCTCACTAGGATAATTTCATTATTATTATTTAGTTTTAAAGTCAATTTATTTAGTTTAGCTTTTCCCCCATTATTTGGAATTTCTACTAGATTTTGCTAATTTTTGCAGGAAAATGATAAAATCCACCCAAAGCCCAAGAAGGACCATGAAATCATGTCTCAATTGTCTGTCTGACGCCTCCTAGATCTCTCAATCAATCGACTGTGTCATCCAATTGGTCGACTCACATGCACCAGATCTTTCAACTTCCTATAGTCTTGATATATATACCCTACACCAAAATGGTCATAACTTTACATCCCAAGGTAGAATTTAATATACAAATATGCTTTGGAAAGGAAATTTAATGCACTACAGGAAAATGTATATTGGATGACTTTCCATTAGGTTGACTGGCCTGATAAGCCAAATGATTCCTCATTATAGAATCAACATCAAAGAGATTCAAATTGTCAAAATATTAAAAGAAGACAACTCAATAAATCTCTACATTCAGTGCAGAAAATTAATCTTGTAAAATGGAATAAAAGGAAAATTTTCTGATCCCATATGCTTTTGTGTGGAAGAAAGAATTTAGATAATGACTTGGTCAATGCGAAGAGGGGATATCACCATATTATCGCATTTAAGATTTGAGCAATACGACTTCAGGCTGAAGCAAGTGATTAAATGCAATTGACTGACTGACGTCCCAGGTGAGGCAATCTGGCCACTGTCAGTAGTCATTCCTCTAGGGTTTTCCCCCTCCTTTCCCCTATAAAAGGAGAGGGGACTGCAAAGCAAAGGTATCACTTTTTCCATCTCTTCTAGTGTGAATTATCTTGGAATCTAAGTTAGATTCATCTTCTATATTATATGTGAGAAGCTCTCTTCTAGGGAATGGGGAGTAGCACTACTACAGAAATGCCTTTTAGCGTCGGTTGTTTAACCCCCTTTGGCGTCGGTTTCCGAGCGATGCCTATGTGGGCGCCGCTAAAGGTCGAACACTTCAGCGTCAGTTTTTTAACCGACGCCTATAATACACATAGCGTCGGTTGGTTGTTTATAGAAAACTGACGCCAAAAGGGTACACACCACAGAAAATGGTGTCATCTAGGACACATTCTGCGTCGGTTATCTACTAAAAGACCGACGCAGAAAGTGTCCTAGATGACGCCGTTTTCTGTGGCACGAACCCTTTTGGCGTCAGTGATCAACTAAACAACCGATGCTATATGTATTTATAGGCGTCGGTTTTACACTAACAGCCGACGCCATTTCTAGTACGGTCGTGGCCACATTAGGCGTCTGTTTTTATCTAATAACCGACGCTGTAGGTCTTTGTTGATGGTTTTCTGTAAATAACTGACGTCTATATCTTTTTTTTTTTCATATCAGTTTGCAGGCCTGCTGTGGCTGGTCAGCAGGATGAGAACCTGCAGTTCAAATTTTTGAACTGTAGGTTTACGACATCCATTGATATCAGCCTACAAACAGGCCACAAACCTGCAAAAGTCCCAAGGAAAATTTCACACAAGTAGATACATTCAGACATCAATTCAATTCTCACATTCAAATACATGTATTAACATTCAGAAATATTCATTTATAAAGTATCATTCATTATCGCTATCAACATCCCAATTATATCTTACAGTTGCCACTGCTTAAATGGCTTTTGCCCATTCTTCTCTTATTTCATCTAATGCTTCCATCGTATATGGAGCATGTATATTTTTTAAGCATTTACCTATAGTGTGGTCAGTTTTAAATACCTGCAAAGAGAATGATGTATATATATAAGTAATAATATAAAACTAAGATTGATATATTTCATACTAACTAATGAGACTATATATAATACCTCATGTATGTTATCGATGTCCAATGCGGCATGTCGGATAATCATCTGCATAAATCACATCACATAGTATGCGCATGCCCAACCGTTGTCTTGTGTAGCGCACTATAAATTGAAACATACAAAATAATACAACTAAGCACAATTCACATCAATAATATATACATTGGAGTCGGGAACTTACTTGTACGTTCTGCCAATTTATTGACTGGTTCTTTTTCCTTGGGACCGTTCCTCCAGCCTTTTTGAATGCATCTAAACCCCTACATGTTAATATAACACAGTAAATTGCATAAGTAAATAGTAATGTAATAACATATGTTAACAGATACAAAAATAAAATATTTCTCACCAGAATAATGACATTCTCATTACGTGTCCAATTTTAGTGTTTAATGTACTTCCCGTGGGATCTAGATAATAAACAGTGAACGTCCCGGGGACAATAACCAGTAACTCCCAATGTCTACCGCTAGATGTAAAAAGTTAACAATTAATAACTCAAAATGCACAATAAAAATGGAAATTTCTTAAGTCCAAATTATAAATAAAGTAAACTTACTTGACATTGAATGGAGCTATTATTATCGTCTTCTTTTGCTGACCAAAAACTGTAAAAGTATCTATACAGTATTGTTGAACACTATCAGGGTCTTTAGCTACCATACTAATCAATGATGGAATCAAAAATCCCACATGATCAAATGCAAATTATTTGCATTGATCTTCGACTAAGTAGCTACAAAACATGTATTACGTATGCATTAATATATAAGAAACCAGATCACCAAATCTTACACAAGGTATATGGATGTATAAACAAGATCTCACCTTATCCATGTCTCTATCATTGATGTATTCAGCCAAGCATACATAAACAGCTCAATAATATCTTGTATAAATAAAGAGCTATTGTATGATTGACCTGCATAATCTGCATCTAAAGAAACAATTATAGGGAAATGTATATTATGTGCCCATAGCCAACATGCCATTCCCCTACAAGCAGGACCTAACGGGTATGTTAGGTCAGTTGGAACCCAACTTGGTAATGCGGGAAGTGGAGGTGGAGGCCTAGGTTCTCCTGGTGTCTTCTTTTTAACCTGTATATATAATTTCAGATCAGTTGACCTCATATATACACATTAACAATCTAAAGTAATGTAAATTTATCTTACAATTTCAGTAATATAGACGACATCTTCTTTGGGCCACAATATCACCCCACCTTCTGCCTCACCAAGTGTATCAATATCTGGGTGGGCATATGGAAATGCAGCTTCCCTCCAATCGGGTAATACACATATCGGGCCCACACGAACGTAGCCCTGCGGCATTGGAGTCCCATGAAATGTTGCCCCAGGAAGGGACTGGTAAGCCCGCGCCTATGCAACAACGTAGTCTTGCATTCTTAAGCGGCATGGCTTCAATGCCTACAAATTTACGTAAAGAATGTTATACATATATACATATCATCTTGAAAAGACTAGCTACAATGTCATAAACAATACTACTTACAGGAGACGTGCTAGGCGATGGGTCTCCAGGATTACTCGCAGTCTATGCATCAGGAGAAGAGTGGGTCGTCATAGGCTGATTGGAAGCCTGAGATGCCTGCCACCATACTATTTCTTCCTTGACCTTCTCAACAACTATATCATTGACCTTCTTAGCAACTATATCCTCGACTCTCTTATTCTCCTATACATGGATAAAAGAAATATTAGCTTCTTATTATTGAATTTCCTTTTGTAGTAACATTCTAAAAAAAGAATATGTTACCTCTTCTTGAGAAAGTCTCGCTCTGGGTTTGCGTTGGGATGGCCCAAAGAATGCTTTGATGCCCACACCAGCTCCTGCACCCCTAACACGTCCAGGATGCTCTGGGTTACCCAGAGCAACTGTCAATTCATCCCTTGTGCCCTGAGGGATGAACGTTCCTTGTTTCCTCTGCTCGTGTAGCTCCCGCTAATCACCATCAACAGAAATTGGTAAGTTAACACCACAAATAATCAATATTCAAACGATTGCTCTAAGAGTTGTATTTTACCATTTTCACAGCCGCCTCAGCAGTTACGGGCTTCTTTATTTCACCCTTCTTGTTTTTCCTCCCAGCTATCTAGATATCATGGCGAGGCATGGGTGTGGCAGACTCCTGAGTAGGAGCAGACTCCTGAGTAGCCGCAGACTCCGCCTATAGTCTTTGGAGAACGCTTGCATAGCCTTTTGGACCCATAGTGTGGTCATGCACATTCAGTGCACATCTTGCTTTTTGTGCGTCACTGAGGGCCTAGTTAGTATGCACATTAATGATTTGGTTAGTAGCACTAAATGTTAATCTTGAATAGGTGAATACAATGTATATTAATTAAATTGAGAGTGACGCCTAATACCTTGAATTCTTCATATTTTCTTGAAGCAACAAAATTGTCCCAATCTTCTTTGTCCAAGAAGTTCCATTGTTCAAGGGCTGACTTCTTCTTCTTCTTATCACCCTCTTTTATGTATTCTCTATTCAGATTTGTCCTATAATTCCTAAGCATCTTTCCAGTGCGTTGCATCACACTTTTACGATGCAACTTCTCATCCAATGCAAACAGATTCTGTAAAATAGAAATGTTATTAACTAGTATCCAAAATAGAATTGCAAATAATAGAATTTGTAATCTAAAAAATAGAATTGCAAATAATAATAACTCACACATAAATCCTTCCATATCAAGTCTTTTTCCCCTGAGGAACTTTATGCCAATTATCATACTTAACACCACAATGGCTCCGAGTGGTACACCCAAGATAGTTTACGAAATTATTGCGGTTCACTCCAATTGCATTTCCTCCATTATAAAACTCCACAACCAATTTGGATCCACTTCCACTTAGCGCTATTAATTTCTTCAACAGAATAATGCCCCTTTTCTTGTTAAGTGTTTGGCGCTGCGCATCAAGTTGCTCCAGTGCTTCAGTGGGTACATGTGCATCATCAACCTAAAATTTGACAAAAATAAACACACTGAATTAGCCCAATATAGAAATATAGAATATATGACATAACTAGAAGATAATGAATTTTATAGAAATACAGGATATGTTTTTAGAACTTACATTGGTATCCTCGCCATGCTCATCATGGACAGCATGCTCATCATGGACTTCATGCTCATCATGGACATCATGCTCATCATGGTCAGCCATCTGAAAATGTCATTAAAAAGGCAAACATTTAGCATTTGTATTAACTAGAAAAAAGGCAAACATTTAGCATTTGTATTAACTAGAAAAGGCAAACATTTAGCATTTGTATAAACATACATGTCTCTAAAATTGTGATCTTTTATCAATTAACAATCCTTCATTGTGATCTCCACGCACATATAAGTCATCATTAGCTTCAATATTTTGTGGAGTTGGCAACCCAACTGAGAATGGACTGGAATCATCATACTTATCATAGTACTCTTCTTCATCTATAGGATCTTCAATGAACTGTCTTTTACCATGAAGAACAACCGACCATTTATCATTTGCAGGATCATCGATATAGAATATTTGTTTCGCCTGTGATTCCAATATGAATGGTTCACCCTTCTCGCCAATCTTTTCAAAGTTCACCAAAGTGAAACCCAATTCATCCACTATAACTCCTTTGGTGTTATCAACCCAATTACATTTAAAGAGCGGAATTTTGAAATCTATGTAGTCAAACTCCCAAATGTCTTCAATGACACCGTAATATGACATTTTAGCTTCACGTGGACTCTTATCCTTTGCACTTGCAAAGTACATAGTCGACGCTTGAAGAGTGACCCCACTATTTTGGACGACACTCTTATCATCTTGGCGCTTTGTGTAATATGTGAATCCATTAATGTCAAACCCTTCATAAGACATAATATTCGGTTTTGGTTTAAAGGCGAGGCATTTGATAGTTTCTGTAATATCATTTGGTGTTTGAGATAGTTGATGTAAGACTTTATCTTCAAACCACTTAGTAAAAGTCTTATTATGCTCTCTAGCAAGCCACATTGAACTTGCTCGAGGATGTTGTCTCTTTATGAAATTGATATGTTCCTCGATATAAACACTCACTTCGTCCATATTGTGTAAAATATACAAGTGAGCTTGTTCCAACTGCTCACGGCTGATTACTTTCACCCGTGATCCCAAAATTCCTTTGCCCTCCTCAATATTCTTGTCAATATCAGGAGTGTCATTACCACTGAGAAAGTCATTGTAAAAATCCATAACCTCTCTCTCCACATAACCTTCAATAATACTCCCTTCAGGCCGATAACGATTTCGAACATCACCTTTAAAAATACTCATGTATCGTTCAAAGGGATACATCCAATGCAAGAAAACTGGTCCCAACATTTTCACTTCCCTAGTCAAGTAGACAATAAGATGTACCATGATATCAAAGAACGAAGGAGGGAAATACATCTCAAGCTGACATAGGGTAACAACCACTTCTCTTTGCAAATTATCGAGAGTATCAGGGTCAATAACTTTGCTGCATAGACTATTGAAAAAGAAACAAAGTCTGGTAATTGCAAACCTTACATGCTTCGACAATATAGATCGAATTACCACGGGAAATATTTGTTGCATTAGAGTGTGACAATCATGAGATTTAAGACCTATCAACTTCAGATCTTTCATTGATACCAATCTACAGATGTTGGATGAGTAAACATGTGGCACCTTAACATTTACCAAGCATTCACAAAAAATTTTCTTCTCCTTTCTAGACAACGTGTAACAAGCGGGAGGTAAGTATGTTCTTTTATTACCCATTTCACGTAATTCTGTTAATTCTGACCTTATTCCCATTTCACGTAGGTCCAGTCTGGATTTTATCCCATCTTTAGTCTTACCTGGTATATTTAACAGAGTACCAATGATGCTATCACAGACATTTTTCTCAACGTGCATTACATCGATACAATGCCTGACTGTCAAAGAACTCCAATAAGGAAGATCCCAAAATATTGACTTCTTCTTGAATGAAGAATTGTCACTCCGTGTGGCCATACTACATTGTGATTTCTTACCAATTTCATTGACAATGTCTTTTACTCTTTCATAAACAACATCCTTTGGTTTCGGTTTAGGTGCACTTCGTTCATCATTCCATCCATTGAATGCTTTGCGCTTCCTACGATATGGATGGAATTTTGAAAGAAACCTTCGATGAACAAGATATACAGTCTTGCCGCCATGTTTTAGTCTTATTGAATCAGTGTTTTCTTCACATATAGGACACACTTTAGCTCCTTTGACAGTATATCCAGACAAATTCCCATATGTTGGAAAGTCATTAATAGTGCAAAACAACATAGCGTGCAAATGAAATGTCTCTCTTGCTGAAGTATCATAGGTCATCACACCTTCAGCCCAAAGTTTCTTTAAGTCATCAATCAAAGGTTCAAGATAAACATCGATATCATTTCCGGGTTGTTTAGGGCCCGATATCAACAACGACAACATAACGTACTTATTTTTCATACACATCCAGGGAGGAAGATTGTATATAACAAGCATGACTGGCCAAGTGCTATGTTGGCTGTTCAATGTCCCGTATGGATTCATCCCATCTGTACAAAGCCCAAGTCTTAGATTCCTATCTTCTTCACCAAATTTGGGGTACAATAGATCAATCTTCTTCCACTGTGGGGAATCAGACGCATGTCATAGGATCCCATCATTATTTATCTTAACATCTGCATGCCACCTCAAATTCTTCGCATCTTTCGGATTTGCAAACAAGCATTGAAACCGTGATATTATAGGTAGATACCACAACACCTTGGCAGGAGAACCAGTTTTGGACTCCCCCGAAGTCGTCAATTTATACCGTGACGCACCACATTTTGGACAATCTTTCAAATCTACATAGTCCTTTTGAAATAATACACAATCATTCGGGCATGCGTGTATCTTCTTGGCCTCCATTCCCATTGGGCACAACATTTTCTTTACCTGGTATGTTGAGATTGGCAGCTCGTTTCCTTCAGGAAGCATTTCTTTCAACAAAGTCAACAATGAAGTGAAGCTTTTGTCGCTCCATCTATTGTTAGCTTTCAACTTATACAATCTCAACACAGCGCTAAACTTCGTAAACTTAGCACAGCCTATGTATAATGGTATCTCAGCATCATGCACAATGTTTCTAAAGATAGGAGGTGGATCGGTGTGCTCTACCCTACAACTATCCAACATCGCATAAATGATGTCTGCTGGAACTGGTTCGTTCACATTTACGTCATCGGAGGCAATTTCTTCTTCCACCCAAGCACTGCTATCAACATCTACTGGTTTTGATTTTGAAATCTCTCCATGCCAGTTCCATTCTGTATAGCCTTGTACAATCCCGTTGCACATGACATGACTTTTGATTTCCTCACCAGTGTTGACTTTCAAGTTGTTACCGCAATGCCTACATGGACAGTAGAACCTATATGTAGGTTTTTTCCTATGTTCCTCGGCAAATCTAATAAATTGATCAAGACCAGATATAAACTCTGGGGTGCAACGATTACGAATGGACATCCATGATCTATCCATTCTATGATCAAAGAGAAAACAATTATATATTAGGAAACAAGTATATATTAGGAAAAGATTAGGGTATACACTTACATCCTAAGTGTATAATGTGATGTCATTCTTATATATAATAAATGTGTACCACCTATCCCATCCTTGAACACCTAATCTCACTAGTAAGTGTATAATGTGTATTGGGTTTTCAAGAAAATTTTGACAGCATTTTCCCACTGTTCTCTAAGTACATATGTACTTAGAGAACAAATGGGGAAATGCTACCGAAATTTTCTCGAAAACCCAATACACATTATACACTTACATCCTAAGTGAGATTAGGTGTTCAAGAACAGTCCCAAACCGGGGACTATCCAAGATTTACTCCTAATGAGTCAATCTTGGACAAGTTTCTAGGCCAACAAACACATTTGATGTCATTCTTATATATAATAAATGTGTACCACCTATCCCATCCTTGAACACCTATTCTCACTAGTAAGTGTATAATGTGTATTGGGTTTTCAAGAAAATTTCGGCAGCATTTCCCCGCTGTTCTCTAAGTACATATGTACTTAGAGAACAAACGGGAAAATGCTACTGAAATTTTCTCGAAAACCCAATACACATTATACACTTACATCCTAAGTGAGATTAGGTGTTCAAGAACAGTCCCAAACCGGGGACTATCCAAGATTTACTCCTAATGAGTCAATCTTGGACGGGTTTCTAGGCCAACAAACACATTTGATGTCATTCTTATATATAATAAATATGTACCACCTATCCCATCCTTGAACACCTAATCTCATTAGTAAGTGTATAATGTGTATTGGGTTTTCAAGAAAATTTCGGCAGCATTTCCCCACTGTTCTCTAAGTACATATGTACTTAGAGAACAAACGGGAAAATGCTACCAAAATTTTCTCGAAAATCCAATACACATTATACACTTACATCCTAAGTGAGATTAGGTGTGCAAGAACAGTCCCAAACTGGGGACTATCCAAGATTTACTCCTAATGAGTAAATCTTGGATGGGTTTCTAGGCCAACAAACACAATAATAGATATCTACAATGAAGCCGGACTCCATACAAACAATATATAATTTAGTGATTGTTCATTCTAATTTATACCAATGTACAATTAATATAAAGAACAATGATTGTTCACTTTCTAGGATCATACAAATAGTATAATAATCACTAGGATCATACAAGTAGCAATGTTGATTAAGTCTATGTGATTAAAGATCAAGGAGTGTAATAAAATAGGATTTACCTCTATTTGGGTGAGACGGAGGGTAGGCGAATAGGCAGGCAAGTAGGTAGGTGAGCAGGTGACAGTCAGGGAGACGGCGGGCAGCAGCAGATGATCAATTAATTCCTGAAACAATACATAAATAAATACAAATCAGTACATAAATAAACACAAATCAGTAAATAACTTAATTTATAAAAAAAACACAGCAGCATTGTGCCTTGGCGTAGCCCAAGCATCGCCCAGGCATCCCAGAGGCCTAACTAGGCTAGGCGCCTGGGCAAACCCTAGGTGAACGCCTGGCCGCCTAGGTGCCTGGGTGCCGCCTGGGTAGGTCGGCAGGTACCTGCTTGAGAACAAGGCTGGAGGCAAGGAAGAAGACGACGGCGCAGGGCAGGCGCGGCGAGCTCCAGGAAGAAGACAGCGGCGGCGGCCGGAGCCAAGGAAGAATACAACCGGCGGCGGCGCCCAGGCAGGGAGGAAGCGGCGGCGGCGCAAGGAGCAGGGAGGAAGGAGTGGGCGGCGGCGCCGCAAGGAGGAAGACGGCGGGCGGCGGCGACGACGCAGAGCAGTAGCACGGATCATCGGCGGTGAGCGAGAAGCAGCAGGCGGTGATTTTGGGAGAGCGGCGACGAGCTAGCGCACAGAATCGATGAAACAGGAAGAAAGGGGGAAGAGTCGGGTGATCGTGCCTCTATTAAGTTGGGCAACGACATCGGTTATATAAGATAACCGACGCCTATTATCTTTAGCGTCGGTTGATAGTAAAAAACCGACCCCAAATTAGTTGGCGGGAACTATTATCAGCGTCGGTTATCCAAGGATAACCGACACCTAAAGTGGAACCTTTTGCGCAAAATTTCATTTTAAATAGGCGTCGGTGAATAGTTAAAAATCCGACGCTGTATGTGGCCCAAATTTTTTTCGCTCGAAAATTGGATTTCGCGGGCGCTTTTAGGCGTCGGTTGGTAATAGTAAGCCGACGCTGAATACAAAGCGGTACCCATGTCTGGATGGTCTTTGAATATAGACATCGGTTTTCCTAAATAACCGACACCTGATATTATAGGTGTCGGTTTTTCTTAATAACCGACGCCCAGAAAAGCGACACTGAACGCTATTTATGTAGTAGTGTAGCCCCATAATACTTTCTCTATATTAGTTGTATGAACTCCATTATCTTAATGAAAGGATGTTTCCCAAACCGTTTCAACTTCGATAAAGGATATTGATATATTCTTGTGGGGGTACCTAGATCTTGGATCCTACCAAGAATGAATGCATATATTCCTGACACAATTTTATGATCTTTTATCTTTTCGAGCTGCACACATTTTCTAGTTAAAAAATATATTATTGTGGGGATGCTAAGATCTCGAGTCTCTGCAATGAAAAACACATGATCTTTTGATGCGATCACTTGATTCAAACTATGAACTTTTTATCTAGTTATCTTGTTTTTTATATATGGTGACGTGATCAACTAATCCATTAGAACTTAGGAATAGGAATCATGTATTCTTGACACTATCACCTGATAAAATCATGTTGTATGGTTGGATAAGGATCCTTAAACTTACACTATCACCTGATAAAATCATGTTGTATGGTTGGATAAGGATCCTTAAACTTCATGACCTCGCATTTGAGATAAATCTGGCCTTTGTGTGATTTATGCTCCTATGGGCTCAATCCACATAATCCTGACCCAGTCATTAAAATAAGAAGTTGGATATACTGATGTAGTACCATGGTTTTTGGTGGTGATCCTCCAGAACTCTAGTTCTTTTTATCTTTTGAATAGTTAAATTTTATTTCTGCACTTTTACTTCTTTTCCTAGCATAATCAAACTCTCAAATCTGGACTTTTATTTGCTTGTTCTCGTGATTAGTTTTGGATATCAACCATCTTCTCGCCATCCCTTGGATCGATACCTTATTACCAGAAAGTTCACTCGTTGCTTGCAATGAGTTGAATGCCTCCTTAGAAGGTTAAACATTCGGACTTTTCCTATTGATTTGGTGTGCAAGGGACACACATTAATATGTTATGTTTCTCTCCTAAATCATATATGACCTATTAGTTATTATGAGAGAGTCCATAGTGGGATTCCTCTAGGGCATCATGTAGGGATTGTCCTTATCCTTCATCACTAACTCTCACAACATATGCACTTGATGTTCTACTAGCTTCAAAAGTCTCACTACCGCTAGCACACTCGGATAGCCACAACTCTGGTGCTAACTAAAACTCCTTCACATGAAACTCTTCAAGTGTGATCTTGTTTTCTATGTACTAGGAGTGATATCCCGATGTCTCTTCCCCTAGGGGTGAATAGAAAACCTCCTATATCCACCAATATCATGGCAATCAATGTTATGTTGACTAGGTAGACCAGACCATTATCTTCCTAAAATATCTATGCAAGATGAGCCACTCATCCATTCCAATGAGGACCAGGATCTCTGATAGGTCTGTCAGATGCTTTCTCCATTCGAAGTCTCCTCTAAAGGATACAAAAGGCTAGGCCATCAGCTGAAAGGTATGTGCAACATGGCAATGAAGCGACACTCTATCAAAAAGCACCAGCCAACAAGAAGTTTTGCTAACTAGGAGTCCAAGATCCCACCGTGTCATGACATGCTTAAGGTCCAACTCATCAAAACCTCCCCCAGAGAGCATATATTTCCTTATGACCAGATCCTTCAAGAAAATCATTGATGAGTTGGTAGAAATCTTGAAGATTTGGACAACTTTTGGGATTCTCTCTCAAAATTCTCTCAATAGTTTTCTCATATAGCGTCCCCTACTAGGATAGAACTTGGGATTTTTTAAGGAAAATCTTGGATGCCCTCTTGTGACTCTGGAATCCCTTAGGCTTGACCTGAGAACAAGCAATCCTGGACACTGACTGAGACCATGGGTTGTAGTTACTCTGACCAGAGAGAGTAAGGGGTGGAAAGGAATAATCATTGTGAAGGTTTGGGGGTCAGTTGGAGGATTTCCTTATTGTAGGGTCGCAATTTCTTTCCCAATAGTCGGGTCTGCCACATGTGAAATAGACCTAATCAACATGATAGTCCCTCTTCCAATGCCCTTTACTTAGGCATTGGTAGCACCAATTGGAGTTTATGGACGGGGAATGCCCCTATAGTTCCTGAATTGGGCTCCTCCCACTCAGCATGTGTTGCATGTGCCATTTAGGGGGCATTATCTTTGGTAGGGACTTGAGCGGTCATCTCCACATGTTCAACTCACTCACAATCACTGCTATACCAGAAATGTGTGTGCAACTTAAGGACGTGGGCATTGTCATTGATTTAGATTAGCCCACTTTTGGGGTGGAGAGGAAGCCTTGAAAGGTAGTAAACCCACCGTTTGGGAAGCGATGGGGTAGAAAGGTAGCAAGAACTTTGTAAGGAGTGGGACCCAAAAGGGGATCCACTCCCTACTTAATTTGAGGAACAAATTCATCCATTCCAAAAATACTAAAAATGTACATTATTAGGTGTAAATTTTTCACTTTTCAAATATAGGTATTCAAAAAGACCAAACTATAGAAACACAATAAACTTTCATGACTATATTCAATTTAAAATTGATTACAAAATTTTCTCCCATTTAGGGTTTACATGATAGAAAATACATTAGGATCTAAGTAGAGGGGCATCTAGATATCTTAAATTTATCTCTCGAGAGCTCCACCAAACCGGTCCATGTCATCAAGTCCATTCTTCTAAGTCTTACACTAGGAATTGGAAGCATAACCCAACGAAAGGAGAAAAAGTATAAGATATTAGCATAAAGGTTGGTATGTGCATATTAAATATGGATTGAGAAACTTAAGGAAAAAAGGGACATCAAATATAGCAAGGCTTCACATATAAGAGGAAAGTACTACCCAAGTGGGTATCAAAAGAATATGAATTGCAATAGGATGATAATAAAAAAATACACTTGTCGCTAATAAGACATACGAGTTGTGCCATAGAAGCACATATAAGGAATTTAGGTCACAATACCCATCACAATAATATTCAACATACATGCATGTGAGATAAACATAACACTAGTGAAAACATAAAGTTAGTGGTGGTTAGGGCACACAACACATAACCTAACAGACAATGGCACACAACCAAACTCCCTTGGCATACAAGCAGGGGTATGGGGCATACGATCCCCCATCCCTATATATAAAAGTGCAGGAAGACTAAAACCTTAGTTCATGGCAAGATGACTAAATCCTTAGTGCCTAATAATATCACATAGGGGAATAAACCCTAGGGGAATAAAACCCAAATAACCAAAGTACTATATTACTCTAGGGCTACTCAATCACAAAACATGCATAAATGTAGAGGCAAGTGAAAGTTTTCATATGAAACAATAAGATGAGAATATCCAACAATTATCATGTGGGGTCAGAGGACCTATAACCAAATATCCAATCATGTCCAAAAAGGAGGTGCAAAATAAGATTATAAAGTTCACCACAGGAAGGTTAGAACATCAAATACTCAAGTTAGGGTTTCCTCATGTAATAAATTGAACAAGATATAAATAAGAGTCCAAATAGAATATCAATACAAATTAGTCAAGATCAATAAAAGAATACAAGTACTCAAATTAGTTAACCTCCCAAGAGAGAGAGAATAGTGTGTAGGGCATATATCTAAAGGACCAAGGGAGAGATCTAAAAATTAGGTGATTGCTCAATATAGAATAATAGGGACACAACATACCTCACATGAACTCTACACATGTCCAAAGTCAAAGCTCTAATTCCATCTCAATTCACAAGCAACCTATTAAAGGTATAAATGAGATTAGGGTTAGGTTTACCTTATTTGTATAAACCCTTAAAATAACCTTTTTATTATTGTTGGATTAGGTTATAAAAACCACACCATTATGTATATTATATTTTACTGAGTTCATTAGATATTTTAGTTTATTTTTTTGACTTCTAGATTATTAGTTATGAACATTACAGTAATAACCAATCCAGAAAATATGTAAAATTTGCATATTTAGTAGATTGGATTTTTTCTGTGAAATCACTACACTGGTTGAAGAAAAATCTCAGGATTTCAAAATATATTTTATTTAATTTTTTTGAGCTGTATATAATTTATTATGAATTTCAGAAATTTTGACCAATTGGAAAAAAAATTCAAAAAGCAATGTATGCAGGAAAGTAAGCGACTGGGTGAATGATCTTTTGAGGTGGTCGTATCTTGTATTTCTAGTTGGCCCATGCCTTCACTAGGCTAAACACACTGTTCAACATCACAGAAAAATAAAAATGAGCATAAAGACAATTATACCCTTAGTGTGTGAAAAGAATCAAAACTGATTTGTGCAAACATGGAATGTCACGAGACACATGGTTCTCCACTTTGTATCATGAAGAAATGGAATATTGATGCACAAACCTCAGATTTTCCATTGAATTCCACTACTATTAAGAACAACCTACTTGTAAGGACCCTGACCTCCATTTAGGGCTTATTCTATTTTCTTTGCTTAACCTTGATGCTTAGTTGCTTGCTAATCACCTTTAGTGGTGATTAGGGTTTGTTTGTGCCTTTGTTGAGAGCTGGAGGTGTTACTTGCAATTAACCCAAGTCTAGGGTTTGTGGGGCAAGTTTGTCACCTTGTGAGGTGTTCCTCCCTCTCCTTGCTTCCTCTAGTGTTGAGAGGAAGGTTTGGGCTCGTTGCTTGAGTTCCTTTGGGCTTGGTTGAGCTTGTTGGGCTTTGCGGTGCCTTGTCTTTGCTTCTTTGGACCTTGTGTCAGGCAAGAGTGCTTGTTTCGGCCAGTGGTGTGTCGCCCAGGGTGTGTGTCGGCCAGTGGTGTGTCGCCCAGGGTGTGTGTCGGCCAGTGGTATGTCGCCCAGGGTGTGTGTCGGCCATGGTGTGGGTGTGTCGCCCATGGACCCGTTGACCTTCTTTGACCTCGTTTGTGTCACCACTAGTGGACACTTGGTGCTTGATGCTTGCATGTGGCAATGGCCTTGGACATGTGTTTAAGGCATGTTAGAATGGTAGCAATGCTCATGGAAAAGTGTCCCTAGGTGGGTGACACCTTGCTTTGTTCTACCTTGGTTTCTCCTCCATCCTCTTCTATATATGTGTTTCCTTTCTCTTGCTAAGGATCCCTTTAGTTCCTTAGTCTCCATCTCCCTTAGTGCATGACACCCTCTTCCTTTGCAAGCTTGGTGGTCGATCCTTCTTGGAGTCTCCTTCTTCCTCTAGTGGTGGCCGAACCCTAGAGTTCCTTGCTCTCCTTCTTTGGTGGTGCTTGGAGCTTGGAGCTTGCTTAAGGTGGGTTACATAACTCCTAACCCTAACTACACTACCTTCTTTTATGTTCTTATATGTTGCTATGATCATATTGACTATGTGTGTTGCTTTGGTTTCTTGCTTAGTTGTTTCTTGTTGGCTGATCCATGTTCTAGGGTTTCTTGTTGAGCAACACCCCTTTCTCTCCTAGGTCTTGAGGAGTGATCTTAAGTTCTAGTAATATGGGCAATAATCCTCTCTCATTTAAGTTGAGAGGTGAGATTGTGTTCTAGTGGCTTGAGCAACACCCTCCTCTCACCACAGACTTGAAAGGTGAGCTATGTGATGGTTGTGGACCTTGGTTGTGGTTGTATCTTGTGTTGCCCGATTGGTGTTAAGAAGCTTGGCAAGACCCCTCTCTCTTGATAGTTGAGAGGTGAGTCATCTTCTTGATCCATTAGGGTTTTAGTGCCCTTGTGCTTGAGGTTGGTGATGACCCTGTCGTGTTGCATCTTGGCTGATATGGCCTTGGGGTTGGTGTTGCCCAATATCCCCTCTTGATCTTGAGCCTTGGGCGACACATGATGTGGTGTTGTGTCGGGCGTCACACACCTGGTTCCTGCCTTATTGTGTCGGGCGTCACACCTTGATAAGTACCCTGCCCGACACCCTTCACCTCATTATACCCTGATGTTGTGGAAGCTTGTTAGCTAGTTCTGTGGTGGGCGTCATCCCTTAACCCTGTCCTTGTATGTTGGCTGATAGATGTGGCTAGCTTTATGCTGGGCGTTATGTTTTCTTTGCTGCACGCGTTGCACCCTTGGGCGTTATGCCTTGCTATGTGGTGCTGCCCGATACACCTTGTGCGTGATGCGCCATTGCACGATATGCCTCTTTGGCTGAGCTGCACGTCTTTGCTGCCCGATATGCATGTGGTGCATGACACAGCGTTGCACGACACCTGAGGTGCGCGACACAGTGTTTCCCGATACATCCTGAGATAGTAGCCCGATACCCTTGATGTATGCTTGACCAATATGTATCCAACTGTTACATGTCTTGAGTGTTGGGTGATATGGGAGAGTACCCTATCCGATAATATCTTTGGTGAGGGTAGTGGGCGCTTTTAGTGAGGGTCTTGTCTCTTATGGAAATCGATATGCTAGATCTTGTTTCATGCTATCACATTTTGCATATGGTAATCGTTATAGTAGAATGCATCCTTGTAACTCGACATGCTATTACCTTTGTTTATGACCATCTGAATTACATGTATAATGAGAAGGAAATGGTAAGCATATAAGACACTTTGCTTAATGATATGACCTATGTCTATGGTCACAAGTTGAGGCATGAATGATAACGTATATAATCATCAATGTTGCCCTATGTTGATAACATGAATCTTCTGTTAATCCATGATGATTGTGCATACTAACCATGCAGGCAACTCATATAGTTGCATAGCCAAGAATAAGAGCTATGAGGTATATATATGTTGGAGTAACACTGCTTTGATGGTTACTATTGATAATGAGATAACGTGCATGATGTGTTTGGGTCTGAGGACCTGCGTTTGGCTAAAGTGTTGGGATTGTTATCCCATGGTGATGATGTAAGCCTTGAGAGGTAGTGACACTATGCGATGAGGGATTGAGATCCCATGACAATGTGATGATCCTTGGGGTGGATCTAGATGATTGGCAAGAGGCCAAGTGATAACATGTAGTGTTGGATCCTTGTGATGGATCAGGATGATGTTGATTACAATAAAAGCATGATATTGAGTTTCATGTTGTTTATTCTTGTTATAGGTTTGCATGTTATACAACTTGGTTGAATCTTGCAATCCACTTAAAATATGTTAACTAAATTACAGATGAACCTTCATGTAGTTGCCCTGGCCATAGATCCATCATCGTCAGGAGCTGGTGATGGTGAAACAGGTTCTCCTACGGGTTAACTCGGAGCGCATATTGTTGAGTATGCGAGGTTTCTCCTAGCCTAAAGTGAGGAGGTAAGAGTGAAACTTTGGTTGTAGACTCCAGGGTGCAGTTTCAGGCCCGTATCCCAAATATGATAAGAGCATGGTGAACAGGCCCATGGCTCAGGATATGTGATATGGGAGCATGAATGCGTTCATGGCTCAGAGACGGTGAACAGGCCCGTGGCTCAGTTTCACTAGTGCCGATACCTGTACCAAGGCAGGCTAGGCAGAGGGTAGCCTGACCCTGTGGCTGAGGCCACTTAAGCATGAGACTATGGTCCTACTTGTATTGTACTCGTGCACTGACCATGAGGTGGGAGGTCGTGGAGTCCGTCTCTCCCATTGACCTTGTAATGGCATCGACTCTGGGTTTCACAGCCGTCAGTTGGATTTGGGCGGTACGGCTCACCTCCTCAGGGCATAATGATAATATGTAATCCAGCTGTATAGTATATACTGCTTAAGGTAAAACATGGAACATTGGTTGAGACCTTGCTTGTGTAGTTGATCTTGTTATACCTTGCAGTTACTTATACGTTCCTTATGTTCTGTGGTAAGACCTTATAAATCTTATCTTGTTAATCATGTTCCATAAAGAAATACATGGGTATATGCCTTTCGTACATTCTGGTAAGCTTGATGGTATGAACAACTTTACTTTATAAACTGCTCTTGTTATACTTTCTATCAGTTATCTGCTACTTTTGCTTTAATCTTTTTTTGGTTTTATAGTTTTGGCGGGGAGTTATGTTTCTCACTGGGACTGTGTGTCTCATCCCGCTAGTTTACACCCTTTTTAGGTGTTCGAGCTAGACGTGGTGGTGGCCGCGGAGTTGCGACTGAGCAGCAAGATGAGTAGTAGAAGGCGAGAGATGGACATGCTGCTGTTTTAGTTGTTTTGTAGTAAAGTCTAGAGTCATCCTTGTACTCTCAGGTCCTTGGGAGCGTTTTTGCATTGTTTCGCGATGTATAGCTATTGATGGTTTGTGTATCCTACTACTGACTGAATGTGGGCCGTTATGTACATATAAACAGGTGATGAACTCGTGTGATGGCTAGACAGGTGATCCCCTAAGCTTTGGACATGTGTCAAGATCTTGTACATGTTTATATAACCTATTTCCTTACAGGATGAGGACCTAAATGTAATAGTTTCTCAGTTATTCCGCTTTCTGCAATCTATTTTAATTAACCTGAGTTTTTGGTAAATTTTGGTTTATGGTGTTTTCCGCACGTTTTTGCGTAACACCTCGTTGTCTGTGTGATGGCAGGATGTATTACCACATTACTGTTCCTACAATCTCCCTCATTTTGTTCTTGTTCCAAAGAACTTGTACTTGAGGTGTTGTGGTGACTGAAGTGACTGACACACCTTCCACCAATATCGCTTGAGAAGGAGGAACTCAAGAACCTACATAGGAAAAAGCGTGGTGAGATAATTTACTAAAAACTACTTGATGTTGGTTGAAGAAACCAATGGTGATGAAAAGGAAGGAAACTACAAAGAGGAACCCTTAATTGGGTCAGGCGATCATATAATAGATCAAAAGAGGGGAAACTGAGTTACCTATCTTGGAACCAAATTAAGAGACTAAAAAGCTCTTTTGGCCTTCAAGGAATGATTTCAAGACACCTCCACATAGCGCGATGGTCGGACACCACTAGTTGAATCCTGGTTAGCCATGGGAAGGAGGCACAACTAGGAGATAAGGCTTCGAAGGAAAATTGGGAAAAAATTTGGTACCCTAGTGTAGTAGGATATTAGGGCTTCATTTTCCTGGAGTTGGGTGTGTGGCTGAAGACCTAGGGTGGCAAGTTCCTAATGTAGAGGTCAGAACAAGGAAAAGGACAGTGGCAGATGTGGTTAGGGCTTTATAGGAAATGAAACCCTAACAAAAAATCTAAATAGAAAGAAGTGATGAAGATGAGGGAGAGAAAATTGGGGGAAAGAAAGGAAGGAGAGAGAGATTGTAGAAATAGTATAAAGGTTATTGTATGCTATCTTTCATTTTAGGACCAAAATTGAAGATAGATCTTTGTCCATCCCAATTCAAATCCCACGGCTCAGGAAGTAGACCACATTTCACAAGTAACATAATTGGATGTGACATCATTAAATTTCAAGAAAATAGGCATGTGATAGCCTAATGAGTGAAAAGTTTACTAAATCAGTTCAATTACATTAAATATCAAAGTATTCTTGAAATTTTATGGTATTTTCTTCTCATACATACTATAGACATTCAACATTGTCTGATTACCACTAAAATATATATTTAGATTAATTCAAACAAGTAAAATCTGATTTTAGATTTATTTCCACTTTTAAAATCATTCAATATACAATTTAATATGTTTGAATTTAATTGTTATTTTCTAATACAAAGAAATTAGGATATTTACTATTGTTTGAATAATAAAGTGAAACTTGGCACCCAAGGTAATTAGAACACAAGGATTACGATTTTACCATTATATTTCACTTTTGAGATTTCCTTTTATGAATTATAGCACCATTAGGATTTTTTTACTCATTACCATAGTATTATTATAATATTACATCATTACTTCTATTATTTATTATTTTAGAGTCCTATTCGCTTCACATTGTTGCCAAAATATTTTTTTATATTGGGGACAAAATTAAATATTGTATTCATTTAACATGTTTTGTCAATTATTCCTCTTTTACATAGATGATTACACATGAAAATTCGGATTGTTGTTGTTACAACCCTCTTCTAGCTTTTCTAGTAATCCTAAGGATTTAATATAACATTAATTCTTGTTGTGCTTTTATTAGTGATATGTTTACCTTGTGCTTTATCTAGACCTTGATTATCTCAAATACTTGTATTGATAACCCATAATTATGACTTAAGCATATCACAAGATCCAATCTTTTAGTTGATATAGAATTAGCCCATACATGTATATAGAAGAGAATTAATAGTACTTGTGGAAACAATTGATATATAATTTTTTTGATAATCTTGTCGAACTAATATTTTAATATTATTCATAATTCAATTACAGATCTAACACAAAAAGAATGAAACCAATCAGAGCAAAAGCGAGAGAGTTATGGTATTTTTAGTAACATGTACAGTTTCACAATGACCGGCAAACCAAAGGCCCAGTGACCACCGAACCAAAGGCACGATGACCGCTGAGAAGGCCCAGTAAGCCCATCGACCGACGAGAATAGCCACCAAAGATAATCAATCATAAAATGTCCATAACTTTTTCTATACATATCCATTTTCAACGAAACAAAGTGCATTAGAACTCTAATTTGCTCGTCTATACTGGCATACCCTTAGACCGAAGAAAAGATGAACGGGAAGATGATGTAGAGGGAAATATTTGGGGAAAATATGAAGAATGGTTGGAGATCGATGAACTAGTCATGGATCCTTTGTGTTATGTAGTTCTAGACCGTAAATACCTTCTCTTTTACCTCTATGCTCCATCGAAAATCTTCTATTCAACTCACTAGAGGTTCTGTTCATCCATTTTTCTTCATATTCTACCTCCAGTCAACCATTCTAAGTCTTTTTTTTCTTACTGATGATCAGATTACAACAAGATCTCAAGGCCCGAAGCTTGATTCAGATTCATGTGAGCTAAGATCCGAGCTTAGTTGGTGAAAAGGCTAAGACCAGTAATATTGGACCTAATCTATGAGTGAAAAATCACCTTCTAACCCAGATTCCTTACAATATACAAATTTAAATAATGACTCTCCAGTATTTAAATATTTCTCTATGATAACTATAATGATTTTAAAAAATCTGTGCGTTGATTATCAAAAGTATAAATGCTTTATTAATCATATTTTAGTGATGTAATATCATATTTGAATTTTATATGCGAGTTGTTATGAACAACAGGTGATGAAATGGTCTAAATAGAGGCACCGAGGAAGTCGGGTTGCCCTAATTTAGAACTAAAGAGTTGAACTATGGTTTATGAGAATTGTGAAAGTTTTCAGATGATTTCTATGCTAAATATGACATTCTTAATTGATGAATATAAGGTAAACATTAGTACTATGATGAATCTTTTTAAATCAATTAAATATGATTCGACCATAGAGGCCCTGGACACCATAGAATCCTCACGGGATTAGGCCTATGATGTGAGGAGAAAATGATTTCCTGACGGGAGGTAAGTTGGATCTTACTAGTATGGTGCAGGGGTCTTGACTAGTAGGGAAAAATCCTTATGAATTGTTTGGTATCCAACTCCAACAGGGGATGTCAATGGTACCTGTGTTACAAGTTGTAGTGATCAGTGGTCAGTGGGTCTACTGATGCATAATAAGTTAGAGTTCTTTGACTCTCTGTCTGAGTACCCACATTTAGAGGAAGAGTCTAGATATCCAACCGCTCCCATAGTCGCTGACAACTAGATGTGGAAATGTCAAGGGTAGGCATTGCATTGAGACTACAAACTTAGGTTCACGAGAATGCTTCTAAGTCTTGTACGGTGAGATGGTAATTTTCTATGATACTTTCACATATTATAGTACACCTCATGTGGGTCATGTGGCATAATAAATGGATTAAAAATCAAATGAATAGATTTAATATCAAAGAAACTGCTATGATGATTGATTTAGATTTTATAACTGCCACTACTTTCATACTTCTGCATTTAAGTTCTATCAATGGTAAACATTATAAATATCTTGGTTACATGCTGATTTTCTACCCACTAAGTTAGTAGACCATCAACCTACTAAACAATTTTTAGGTAAAGGACTAGCTCTTCTTAAGGAGATAAAAGCTACTTTTTATCAAGAGTAGAACAGAGGTCCGGAAGAAGTAGTAGGAATAGATGGGGTAGTCTCTTATGCTTCCTCTGGATCTTGGGAATGAGAGATTGAGAAAAGAGAGCAGTTTGTAATGAAATGTACATGATGTATATTAAGTGTGAAACTCTTTCTTCTATGTAATAGTCTAACTCTATTGTATCCTCAATATATTGTTAAAATGAGATGTTATCATTTAGTAAATGATGTTACTATATATATAAGAAAAGAAAAGGTTATGGCTGATTTTCATTAAGTGATTAAAAGTTGATGAATAAGATAGTCCCCCTTGGAGGACCCTAACCCTGGTTAGTGGATTCAGATCATGTCAATTATTCTCATACATATTTTAAGTATATTATACCTCTTATTTAGCTATTAAATGAATATTAGTTAGCAAAGAAGCATATGTGACATATTTCATGAATAGAACATAATTAAGTTATTATGTTAATGTGTCACTTAATATGTTATATTTATTTTTAGGCATATATATGTTATGGGTTACCATTGAGTTATTTATGTTACATGCATTAATTGTGCATCAAGGTATAACTTTATCCTTGTTTATTTAAATCTAAAGAACCAAAATTTTAAACTCTTAAACATGTGAATAGGATAACATCCTAGATTTTAGGAAGTTACAAACTTGACCACTAATAGAAGAAGGGTGCGTTCAGTGATGGACTCGACAAAGAGTCCAAGGTTGTCACCACTAGGGGGTTGAACTTTCTCTCACTAAGCCCTAGTTTTCAAAACCCTCTCTCTGAGAGATATCATCTAACTCTCACCCATTAATTTTCATCTCCTCGATATCATTATATGTACGCTCCTTCTTCCCTAAATCTTGGTTAACCAGAGAGGGGCAAGGGATGAAAGGAATGGTCATTGTGAAGTTTAGGGGTTCGATTGAAGGATTGCCTCGCTGGGGGGGTTTGTAATTTCTGGCTCGATGGTCGGATCTATCACGGGTAAAATAGACACAATCAACATGATAGTCCCTCTCCAAATGCCCTTTACTAAGGCATTGGTGAAACCCAGTGGAGTTTAGGGGTAGGGAATGCTCCTGCCTACGATACTCAAATTGGGCTCTTCCTGATGGGATGCTGCCAGTGATCCGCTCAACATATTGAGAGACCCCTAACCTTGCTTAAAGGGTTGAACAAGCTTAATTACCAAATTGATTTTGTATAACCATAATGTAACCTTGTTTTGTGATTTGGAATCATAAAAAAAGCTTAAGTTTCAAGTTTGGTTCAATTTGGATATTGTTTGAGCAAGTTATACAATTTTATTTACATTTTGGACTGTTCTACAATTTACCTAATTGAGGGGTTTTGTTTGCAATTTTTCACATCAATTATGTTCCTTAGATGTTATACTAACATTATTGAGCTTTTTGAGATAGGGGGTCCTCAATGATACCTTGGTTTGGAGGAGATTCTTTTCTATGTTGAATTAGGGTTTACCCCCCCCATGGATGAGCCACCTTCAAGGCTATCAAACGATGGTCCTACTGTTAGGTGAGCAAACATCGGTCATCAGATGATGGTAATATTCGGTGGACATCACTAGAATCTCTAAGTCAATGGTTGATGATGGTTTGGTTCACTTGAACCCATGGTTCACTTATAGACATGATCAATCAATGGTTCAATCACATATTGACCTAAATCATGAACAAACAATGGGTACCTTTAACCAACAGGTGATAGATGGCCTAGGAGACCATAACCAATGGCCTAGAAGTCTCCAACAGCTGATGGACCTACTTCTTGCTCGTCCATGGAAGCTTTAACCCATGGACACATGCAGAGTTGCTTATACACCTCATGCTTGCTTCCATCCTTATCCATGAGCTATATCTACCTCTTCCTTTCCCATGTACGAAAACCTTAGCTTGATCTCTCTTTCCTCTAAGCTAGAGAACTGACATTACTCTAATTGTCTGTAGAACCAGATGATCCAAGGTAGAAGACGACCCTCATTTTGGAGAAGAAGATCTCTAGAGCTCCATCTAGCCCAACCTAGGGTTTCCAAGGTCATCTTCTAGGGTTTCTGACCAAGGAAAGTTGTTTTCTTCATTCCTTCTCCACTTTTCTTACTATTCTTCTTTCTCTTACCTTTCTCCAGGTCATAATTCTACTATTCCATGGTAAAAGTTTCTCTAGACCTCAAAAACCCTACCTTTCTTTCTCCTTATGCTTAGGGCTTGTTCTTTGGTGGAGAAAGGTGCTAGATGGCCGAGTTCGGACCTAAAGCTTTTGTTTTCTACCTTCTTGTTTGAGTTTTATTGCTGCTAAGAATTCTGTTCTTCTCTGTAGAGGTGATTTTTATAACCCTCTTCACTTTTATTGCTTACTACAAGCTTGTTTGCATAAGTTCTTTCTCTAAAATGAAGATCTATGCTTGTAAAATATAACATTGCCTAGGGTTTCAATTTTTATGGTATTTATTGATTAGTTTCTAGATTTAGATTGATCTGAAACTCTATATACAACCTGCTTAAGGAAGAATATGAGTTGGATCAGGTTGTCTTGACAACCTATGGTGCTAAGCACCTAACAATAGATGGCTTATACCTAGGTTTTAAGGCTGATTTCCATTGTATACCTCAACCGATGATATTACCCTTGCAACAACTGATGGTGTTGCTAAAATGACAACCGATGGTGGTGACCAAGGGTGTCAACTGATGGTAACAACCGATGGTCACCCCTTGGGTCATGTTTTGGCCCAATTAGTAGCTTAATGATCAACCACTAAGTATCCTAATGATGCTATCAATCAATGATGATCTTAGCTTAACATCTGATGGTGTTAAATGAATATGGTGCTGATCTAACAACCAATAATGAATTAATGATCATAACTAATGGTGGATCTGGTCACCACAACTGATGGTGAGTTAATTATTTAAATGTAGCCTTAATTAAGACCTAAACCCATGGTTTCTTGCTTCAATTGATCCAATGGTTAGGATCTAACACTTCTTCATCTAATAATTTGAATAATGGACTTGATCCAATGGTTGAGATTGTATGCTTCAATATCCAATGGTTTGGATTGAAACCTATAGTATGAAATATTATTTCCAATAATCTAAATTTGATAGTTTCCCTCATGAGATGAATTTAAGGAGCTTGATGATTGATATGATGACTTGCTTAAAATGTACAACCAATGATGGGTTTTAACCCCATAACCTATGGTGCCCACTTTATGTTATTAAACAAGGGATGTTTAGGTTTAATGGTGACTCCTTATAGGTCACAACGCGAAGGCTTTACATACGGTTGGTTTAAGGTGTTTACTTATGTAAATAACCAATGGTCTTACCTTTTCAATATCCAATGGTTCTGGATGCTGTTGTGGTATGGTGATATGGCTTGAATGATAATGGAACCAATGGAGGTTTACCTTTAATAAGTTAGTATTACATTTTCCCTCATATAAATAGAATGGATAATGACCATATTATGTTGATATATAAACCTAAGGGGATATAGTTTGTTATACTTAGTCCTAATGAACTCAGATGATGATGTGTAACTATGATCAGCCTCCGTTAGTGGACTAATAGAGCAGTATAGTCTCTCTTATTGTTGTGGAAACACTAGTATATTATAATTTGATAGTAACATATTGAGTTAGGCATGTATCCATACTTGAGAATGATATGGATTGTGATGAAGATGCTTCGTCTTATGCATCCCATATTATATAGGGATGCTATGGGTTAAGGTTTGTGGATGAATGTTGAACCTACAACTTCAATGTAACTATACCTGCTAAATTTAACCCTCGTGCAAGTAGAGAATGATGGTTAATCATGTTATCTTTTCTTGAATGATTAAAATAATGATGGAATATCCTTCCTAATGATTGGTTGAAACTCTAATGTATTAACTGGTGGTTATTATTTCTTCATGATCTATGCTTCTTATGCCAAACATGTACACTATAATTGTGATGATGGCTAATCATATAGCTTCCTTATATGTTATATAATAAAGGAATGCTCTTAAATGCTAAGATAATCTAGTAATGTTATTTTGTGAAAAATTGTTAGTTCTTTAGTGTAATATCATGCTAAACTTGTGTATTACATGAATGATGATGTATGTTAAATCCTTGCAAGAAGGCATGGAAAGATAATGATGATCCTACATGGGAATGATATAATGGTCTTAATGACCTTTGGGCATGGTTGAGCCTTGATTGATATGTAATCCTCTTATATTGACAAGGGTGTGATATTGTGATAAGTATTTATATCATGTGAATGTATGCTAACAAGAATAGTTGCATGAATGGCAATAAATAGTACCATGTGATGATGATATGAGGAACAATAAGTTCCATACATTTTATATCTTCTGAAGTTGTTATATGTTAATGTCTGCTAGAGACGAATTAGGGTTTGTATGTCCACTTATTTTATGCAGCCTAATTCACTCAATTAGCAACAACTAATCAAGTGAAACTCTAATCATGTAGTACCTTGTACCATTGATCCATCTGAGTGTCAAAACTTTCCAGATGGTGAAATGAGTATTCCTAAGGGAAACTCAGAATGCATATTGTTCAGTATGCAGGGTGCTTGTCATCCTAAATCCAAGTATTAGAGAGGATGACTAAGGTCATACCTAGCCCTCAGTTTGAGAACGGATGCCGGTGTGTCTTGATGATTACGTATGTGATGAGATTGGAGGACAACTACGGTTGTACCTCAGATGGTAGGGTAGGTGTACCCAGCTCCTTTCACTAGTGTCGTGACCTGTACCAAATATGGACTAGGCTGTTAGCCGCTTGACCTGTACCAATAAGAGATGATAGATATGCTTATGTTGTCAGATATATTGACACTGATATTTAAGATTATGCTACTAGCCATGTTTAATACTGCTAGTCATGCCACTATAATTAGAAATGCTTAAACTATTAATCATGCTTATGCAGTTAGTTATGCTTGTGATAATAGATCTACTCATGGTGGAGATTTGTTCATTTTATTAAACATGCCAGTATTGATAGCCATGCTATGCTACTAGACATATTTATGATGCTCAACATGTTTCAACTACTAGACTGCTTATGTTGTTAGAAAGGCATATGAAGATAGTCAAACTAATGACGATGATTGTTATTAGATGGAATCTTATGAAACCTGAGTAGATATTTGATAAAATAAATGGATAAATCTATTACATGTATATACATTGATCATCACACTTGTTGCTAAGCTTATTTGCTTAACCTGTTTAGCATGCTTAAACTATTCAATCTCCTCAATTGGTTATTAAATACTTCAACTGCTCAATTATTTAATGTTTAATGTGATGTGATCAATATCTATTGGAGAGAGCTATATCTCTCGCTGGGACTGGGTTTCACCTTGTGGGTCACCACATCTTTTGAGGTGATCGACAACAACGGCAACATAACCATGACAACAAGGAGAAACTGAGGTGATGAACCATAAAGATGGCTGTTAGTTGTTTAGTGTGTCATAGAGTCATCCATGTACTCTTCGGTCGAGGAGAGAATGTTTTTAATCGGTGTTTCAATCAAATCAAGTTTTTTGTATCATGCTATATGCTTGTTCAATGATGAATGTGGAAATATTTCTTGTGTAATTTGTATATATGGTGGCTGAGGCCATGGAAAAATTATAAGAAATTTTGGCATTATATGAAATAAAGAAAATTGCTCGGCTTTTATATAAATGTTTCTTAGTAATTGAGAAATGTTGAAATCGGTTTTAATTTACCCTATTTTCTGAGTTTGTGTTTAATTAATGAGTATTCGTGTTTTGTGTTTTGAGTAATTTCGTTTAGTGGAACGAGTTCTCATACATATGATCCCTATGTCGATTGGGGTGGGGGTTATCTTTGGCAGGGACCTGAGCAGTCATTTCCACTTGTTCCACCAACTCACAAACACTGCTATAATAGAAATGTGGGTGCAACCTGAAGATGTGGGCATCACCATCGATTTAGATCAGCTCACTTTTAGAGTTGAGAAGGAGCCTTGAAAGGTAGCAACCCACCACTTGGGAAGTGATGGGGACGAAAGGCCGCATGGACTCTATCAACGGGGAGTATACTGTTTGACTAAGATGGAGCGGCCAAGGCCACCGTCACTAGGGGGTCGAACTCTTGCTCTCTAAGCCCTAATTTTCAAAACCCTATATTTGAGAGATATCATCTAACTTCTGCATGTTAACTTTCATATCCTCGATACCATTGTTTGTGTGCTTCTTCTTCCCTTTACTGCCTCCCATGACATGCCTTCCATGAAAGAATTTTAGGGTTGGTAACATTGAGTTTGGATAATGAGGTTCCTAACACTATCCCCATGCATAACCTGATGCCTTGTGTTGATTTTTGATCATCAAAACAAGTCTTCTGTGTTTTCTTTTATGAATCTTTCCTATAATTTTCACCATTTCCATTATTTATGTGATGGAGAATTTGTTTCTAAACTACTTATTTTGATGTTTGAAATCCACCAAAATCCGATTTACATATATATGGGTTTCATGTTGAGTTTGGTCCAGCCCACGTGAAGAGTTTTGGTTTCATGTCGAGCTTGGTCCATCCAAAATAATATAAAAATTGTAAAAAAAATTACAAACATATATGTAAGTACATATTTATTAATACTCAACTGACATATCATAGATAAAATTTTATTTTTAAATTATGTGATCAACTGTATATCTATCATTAAATGCATGTGTACAAGTCGTATTGAGAAATTCTAAAGAAGAAAATAAATAAAGATCAATGCCTTTTTTCATCTTCCATATAGATATGTGCAAATGTCAAAATCATCAAATTCTAGGAGAGTATGTTCATTATACACATTCCTTTTATTTGTGCTCAAAAACATAATTCAAAACATAGATATAACAGTACAGAAAAAAAGGATCACCTTAGAATGACTCGTCCCATAAGAAAAATAGCATCAAAATTTTCAAACCGTTCTGCCAATATAAGTTAGGTCCATTTGATTGGGACCGAATTGGAATACGAGAATTGCAAATACACAAAATTTCTAAGATGGAAATTCTCATCAAAAAAAGAAACCATGGATCAACTCTCATTTACGTAAAACTCTCTAGAAAATGAACTGCGCCCTTTTCTCACGCAGTTTATTTTCACATATGATAAGCGGTGATTGTATGCCATTAACTCAAACATGTTCAGTACAATTTGAACACAAGGAGGTTGTTGTTGTTTGAGATTTGTCAAAAAAATATGGTGGTAACATAGTATCCTGATCTGAAATCTACTTCCAACCATACGATAACAAATAAATTCTTTCAGCCCAAACTATTTCATACCAAACATCAAATGTTGTGATTAAATTCTTATTTTGTTTTTCCTATTTTGAAAGTCAATAATTCATCGTGTGCCTTGCAACTGTTTAGAACCAAATAAGCCCTTAGATGGAGACTGGATTTGAAAGTTGAGCCATTTAGGTCGAAATACAGTTGGATCAAAGCAGTCATGTCTAATGCTCATACCTAAAGGTAAACATACTTAGCTTAAGAAACAAACACGCTGAGAAATGGATAGACACCTCAGTGGTTGTGCAATGCCAACAATAAGGAACACAGAATCAGTGCCCTCTGCTGTTGGTTCCTCTAGGTTGGAGATGTTGCTTACTTCACTTGGATACCGATCCATCCATAGAATTCTCCATGATCACATGGCATGTGCTGATCAAGGCCATGCATGAGTTTGGCAACAAGAATTGGGAGTAGCTACTGGTCGATCCACGAGATCTTTGGTAGTATCTGCACGTGAGATGAGCAAAGACACGGTGGATTCGCGGCAGGAAGCCGTCACATCCTTATCCGAAGCGGCATCTTATCTTTACTACTATAAAAAGAGGGATTTTTTAAACTAATTACAAACACATGCCATTCTACCCTTCTCAGCCAATCAAAATACACCATTTTAAAATGCTCCCCTCTCCTTTACCCTCTCTCTTCTCACAATTTTTCACATATTTTTTTTTCATTTTGATTGGCTTTTCTCACACACATTTGGCTTTTCTCATGCACATCTCCCTTCACTACCATGCTTCGTGACCACTCACTGAGAACTGCCCTCCGCAACTATTTGTATTCATCGTATTATCTTTAAGAAAAATCGTGTTTTCCTCCCATGTTTTCCTGAGTTAGTTGCTCAGAGTGAAATCAAACTGCCACGTATGGAATGGACTCCAGTAACATTAGTATAACAGTTTTCCATCTCTTCTATTTAAACCTCAATAGCGGGAGTAAACAATATACATTCATTTCACCTCCGCAACCGATTCGCCCAAGTTCAATCGACAAATCCAACTGCATTTATTGTTTCATGTTTGAGTCTGTTATTCTAACAAGTCTTTCTACTCTTGTAGGCCGTCTTTTCATGGTATTGTTGTGGACTCCACGTCCAATCAGATTGATTAGTAGAAGGTTGGAAAGTTGGAACCACCATAGGCACCATGGATTATTTTATTGTTGCACATCAAGTGTTGGAGATAAAATCTATCCCTCATGGTTTATCCATACTTTGTTTTCTTTTCCATTAGTAATACTAGCGGCAATTGATAGGTAAAAGGTTATTATCTTTTACGACGTAGTGTTGCATGTGTGCTAAGGCTAACGTGGTAAGCTAGGAGGCCGAAAGCAAATTCAATATCATTTACTCAAACCTGCTCATGCAGGTTCCTCCTAATGCTCATTAAGGTGGTCACCCACAATATGTCAACAATGGCATGGCCTCCTACAGATCAAAGCAATATGAGATATACGACACACCTGCAGATTGACTAAGGTAAAGATCTAAATCTTCACTCATTAACGTCTAAGGACAACAAAGTTATGCCTTCCAGGAAACAGGTTAGCAGGTAAGGCTGACTATCACCATGCTAAAGCATGTAAAATGATATTCAAGTCCTCCTTCACATTCTACTTACACGTGTAGCCACTACTTCTATAGGCACCAATAGCCAAGTCTCTCTCCACATTCAAAATACAATCAGAGTTCCTCAACTGGCCAGCATGCCTAGATGAGTGGATTTCCATGGTGGTATTGATGCATATGCCTATTTGTAGTAGCCAGCATGCCTTGATGTCACCCCACAGGTTCCACTTCACCACGCTGTATTGTACGATACATCCCACTTTGTATGTCATCGGAATCAGCACAAGCAAAAGTTTCGCACGCATGACTCACCATAGTATAATAAAAGAAAATTTCTACCCATAACCCTCCACGTCCCCGGGAGCCTACCCGGTCCTCGGGACTGGGCTCCTGCTGCACCAAATGTGCATGTCAGCAGTAGTTAAAACAATAAAGGATGAGGGAAGTAGAAGAGAGAGAAAATATTTTTGTCCATAACTTTCAATCCGGAGCATATTTTGAAATAAAATAAATTGCATTAGAATTCTTGTAAAAAATACTTTTCAACGAGACTAGTGTTGACATATTTTGAAATAATGATAATACGTGAAAAACATACTACCATATATTAGGATATCATACACATGTTCTGGATACAGACGTACAATACTCGTGAGTATTGTACTTTTGATTTATGTTTGATATATAATTTGTTAGGTACTGTACTTATGTGTCAGTAACGGAGTTGAAATTAACATGTGGGTACAATACTTATGGTTGCATTTTATAGGTGATTTTTGACCTGATGTGCATTATACTTTTGAGATCATTAACAAGTAGGCACTCAACTTATGTCTGTATTATGTAAAAGAAATTGTCCAGATGACTAATGTTGCCATGCAATTCTGAAGGTAAGTACATACGATTATGCTTGGTTTTATAATTTGGTAAGTACTGTACTTATGCTTGAGTATTAACAAGTGGCTGCAGTACTTATGAATCCATAAGTACATTACTCATGAGTATTGTTGATCCTCTTCATTCAAAAGTACAATACTCACGAGTACTGTACGTCTGTACCCAGAACATGTATATGGTATCCTAATATATGGTACTATATTTTTCGCGTAATATCATTATTTCAAAATATGTCAACACTAATCTCGTTGGAAAGTATTTTCTACAAGGATTCTAATGCAATTTATTTCGTCGAAAAATACGTTTCGGATTAAAAACTATGGACAAAACCATTTTCTCTCTCTTCTCCTTCTCTCACCCTTTATTGCTTTAATTGATGTTAAATGCTATTACAAAAGTTAGTTGGCACAGCAACCAGTCCCGAGGACTGGATGTGCCAGCGGGTGGCTGGTCGGTTGTGTGTAGCGTAGTTCTAATAAAATGTATCTGATGTTTAATTAGTCATGCACAAGGTTAACACCAAAGATGACCTCGAGGCCCTTAACGACGGGATCCACAGTCCACTCTATCAAAGGAGGTACAAGATGGCCTTCTATAACCAATCCCCGATTATCCCTCGTTTCAGCCTCCCCCATCCCCTATTCCCTTGCCGTAAAACTAAAATGTAAGTCTACAATAGTGAATCATTGCCTTAATAGCTGGCAAAATTTACTCTGCTCTCCAATAATTCGCCTTGAGTAAAAAAAAGTGCTATGTGGTATCCATCTGCCTTTTAGAATGCTTATGAGGTTTGGTTATTCTTCATCAGTCTCTGATCTAGAGAAACTTTTCACTTGTATGCTTTTTCTCACACACTTGCATAACTTTTCTAAGGATATGATATTGTTTCCTGCTACAATATATTTCTTATAGTCCAAATTGTATATCTTATGCTTTTTGCTTTATTAGTTTCTAATTATCTGTTTTATACCCTTAGTTGTATATATTCTTCTATGGTTAAATATCATCTCGAGTTGCAGACCACTTTCTTGAGTTGTCTTTTTTCTCGATAGGTGTAAAATATCATCTCCTTTATCTACTAGAAGGCCGTTGATGCAAAAGATTCATCGCATACATCATAGCAAAAATGAAATTGAATTATACTATGAAGCATTTGGTCTTAAGTTGTGGCGTTTCAACATCGTGCAAGGACTGTTCAATTTTGAACAACTGATTCCACTCTCGTCATAGTGGTTGATACCAAATATGTTGTTCTTCATAATGAGTATGTATGTCATACGTAAATCTCACAACGAGAATCCGACAGAAAATTTATATTCTGTATTTTATATCATGTTTTTCCTTGTTGTGAGTGAATGTGCTAAGATATATATGGCATACATCATTTGTTCACTCGTGACTTATTGAACAATGGTGCATATGTACTTAGAACGATCCAGTTTGTGATATTACTGCACGGTGGCAGGGCAAGATGAACCGTTTCTGGGGGGACGACGGTCAGCGAGACGACGGGTGGCACGACGACGTGCAAGACGACGACGTTGTCTGGGCGTGATGTACTTAAAAAAAAGTATAATGTGTCCCCATGAAATGATTTTTTAGTATGACGTCGTTGTTTCTTTAATTTTTTTTCTTAGATAAAATTAAATGATGATTTTTATATATATACAATGAATAAAAAAATATACAAATATACAAATAAAAAAATTTATATTTTATTTCGCTAGTCGAAAGAGCCTTTGACTGTATGCACTGTGTTAGTTTATATCTAGTATATTTGTTAATAACTTTTAGCATTGCATTGAATTTATTGAAGTACATATTTGGAATTTAGCCGTGAAATGTGTACAAAAGTGTATGTAGTGTAATTGGAGTGTGGGTACTTTTACCGCGGTTGCATGCATGCACGATGTTCAATTGAAGTTATTGGAGTGTGGTTACTTTAGTACAACACATGCATGCATGCATGCAAAGTGCTTTATAAAGATTATAAAAAGGAACAGCAAACCCATTATCTTTTCATGTCCTAGTGCTCCATGTCGCACAGTGTGAAAAATGGCTAGAACGTGCATTCCCGTGGTTTAGATGTGGTTATTGGTGGAACATGTGTGCTGCGAATAATTTTTCTATTTTTATATAAAAAGTCTGTAAACTATCATCATTTTCTAAACAATCTACCATCAATCGGATAGTTTAAGAGCACAATTTTTTTAAATGTTTAAATCTACAATCAATCGGATAGTTTAAGAGCACAATTTTTTTAAATGTTTAAGAGCACCATGCCCAGCAAATTGCCAGCAACGACTGTACCTGCTCTTGATTCCAAGACCAGACACCTTCCTGCAGCAGCAGATTCCCTCCTAGTTCTGCCTCAGGGAGGGGAGGAAACAAAGCATTGTGGTGAAGAGAATCTACGAGACAAAGCAAACAATTGTAGTGCATGACAGTTAGTTAATCACAAGCCGCACGAGAGCCTAGAACGCTAGGACTAATCAGCCTATCGATAATTTGTCAAATATGCGCCCCACCGTCCAACAAATCATCACCAACATGCTAGAACACGCCAACATATCAGAAGAGAGACAGGAGGCACGCCATTTAATCAAATTGTTGTCCAGCTGTTTAATTCTTCCTATCAGGGGAGCTCCAAAAGCATACATAATACAACCCTATGGGACGCGCGTCACACGCAGCAGCACAGACAGCTAATTCCATAGCTGGGGTGAAACTTGATCATCCAATATCTCACTCCAAAATCTGATCGATTTCAGCCCCACGAGAGCCTTTTACACGAACGTGATCATTGATCAATAGTCAGCCTGATAGGACAGCTCGTTGCCGCTTATTCAAAATCTGACTCTGGAAGGAAATTTTGGCCCCAATTATTGAACCGGTTTGAAGGCACGGTCGACAAACAAGACAAAACTGTGTGCGTTCGAACAGCCATTATCGATTCCGCTTCAAGAGTATAGACTTGTGTTACCCTTGTTGCAATTTTATCAATTTGTTTGGTGGATTTCCTCCTTAGGGTGGCAACCAAACTTGCTACAGATGGATAGTGGGAAACCAAATCTCAAATGTAGTACGCTCCCAAATTCCCTAGCAATGACTTCTGCAGTCCGCGACTGAAACCTCCTTCCTGAACCCAGAGGCCGGAGCAGTGGCGAAGTAGGAATTTTTTATAGGGGGGCACCATATATATAAATATGAATCTAAAACATATGTCGATTATCTATTGGCAGTTTCAAAGAAACAAATAGTTATATCTATTGGTAGTTTGAGAGAAACAAGGAGTTAGAGGGAAACGAAGAGTCTTCGTTGGGACTTAGGAGTGGACATACGTGGAAAGCTGAATGGACGCAGAGACGGCTGGGATCACACATACGAAAACGTTTCCTGCGGATCTGGGACGGGTAGGGCACTCCTATTGACGTTTCTCTGGGGGTCACTAAAATTGGAAATTTTACCAGCAGATTCTTTTTTTTAACTTGGCAACGGGTAGGGTATGTGCCCTCCCGTGCCCACATGTGGCTACGCCACTGGGCCGGAGGATCTGTTGGGCCAGTCCACACTACGAAAAATATGGTCTTTAACTACAAAAAAAATTGTAGTGAAAAACCCAAAATTTGTAGCCAAAAGCTTTGGCTACATTTATCCTTACATTTATAATATATATCTAATACCCGTGTAGCTAATTGTTTAGGCTACATTTTTCCTAACTACAACTTTATATGTAACCTTAATTGTAGGTAAAAATGTCCTTACACATAAATATGTAGTTTCCATTGTAGCCAAATGTATGACTACAATTTAATTTGTACCTATGCTATGTAGGGAGAGATGACATTGGTTACAATTTGTATTTGTAGTTCATGTATAGCAAAACTTAACACTTGCTACACATGTAATTATAGCTAGTGTGTAGTGAAAGACACCATGTACTACACATACATATGTAGTGAGAAACATTATGTAGCCAGTCAGTTACTTGCCAATATAGAGGAGTTTTCAATAAGACAACAAATGAATGTTAATCAAGATCGAGTTTTGCTTACAATGTCAACAATGATACTTTTATTTATATTTGAACAATGAGTACACATGGGGAGGACATTAACCTGGCCTCTGTTTTACAATATGCATGAAAAAAGGCACATGTATACAATATCTTCTTCTGACTACATCTATCCATTACAGACTGTAGATAGGTCATACAACGCTCCAATGTCACTTGAGAACATATCTTCCATACCACGTTATCTATGGAGCGAGAATCGTGACTGAAGGTCCATAGAAAAAGTAGGTGAATAGATCAATAGATCATATAGCGCACCAATGACTCCTTTTCTTTTCACTGCTTTCTATAGACTATAGAGCATAGTGGACTTCACACAGGGGCAAATCTGTAAGCCCCAAAGGCCTTGTTAAGTGATCTTGATTTCCTGGATCAAATGATACACCAAGTTTAAAGTTTGCTGCACAATTATTGGTAGACAAGCTGAGTGCCTAATTGGATCTGATGAACTTGACATGCAGATTCAGCAAAATGTTACTCCTGATCTGACTACCATACCGCAACAGGGATGCAAGCTTGCCCATGCACATGTGTGGCCATGGAGATGAGTACAAAACTGTTGTTGTACTCACTAAACCCAGCAAGGACTCGAGCTCTGAACCTGTGATGATAAAGAGGTACTCATGTCTATTTGTGGGCTGCAAGAAGAACAATTAAAGATAACAAGAAGTTCTAGCCTTTAAAGACAATCCTGTGTGTAAAGAACCATTACAAAAGGAGTCATTGTAATAAGAGCTATACCTGTAGCCGATGGAACAACAAGAAATTATCTGTGATTGCTAATATGAAAACCCATGAGAAGCATTGCGGAAGAGACAAATGGATATGTTCCTATAGAACTACTTTCTCTCAGAAGGACAAGCTATTTGGGCATGCCACCCTCTTCCAGGACCACTCTCCTTCTCTTTCTCCTGATGAAAACAAAGGATCATGCATGTCCACTGGTCAAGCAATAAATGATGAACAAATAGATAGCTGAAAACTTATTAGAAAAATTCTCAATGCTAGTCGGTATAGAATTAGACATTCGTTCATTATTGTGTTAAGTCAGCAGATCCTCATAATCAAATAAGGTCTAGAACAACATAAGAAACTAATTTTAATAGAAATATATTGCAAACAAGTTCTTATTTGTTCAATGATACCAGCAAAAAAATGGAGACCATACCTTGAATTGATATGTTGTTACCACGACTTCTAATATCTTGAATTGATCAGTTCAAGGTTGTACTCAACTGAAATTACGGATTAAAAGCATTACAACTTTGAGATGTAATGAAATCTAGATCAAAAGCATTACAACTTTGATAAGTAATGAATAAATTATAAACTTAAAAATTGGGTTTTTGTAAAGGTGGATAAGAAGACCTACAAGCTTTCAAGTTAAGATAACCCTGATGTAGTTGAAATGCAAGATGTAGCCATACACGTTTGGTAGCTTTGGCTCTCTGTTGCCTACCTGAAGCATATAAAAAAGATTATGTTCTTTTTGGTAGCTAGCCTGTAAACATCTTGAAATTAATGATGAAGATTGCAACAAGTCAATCACAAACCTCTTGAATTCCTGACGAAGATTGTAACAAGTCAATATGAATTTCTTGAGCATACACAATAGGAAAAGACATGATAGTATTTGAAGTGAAACTTGAAGATCCAAATTCAGTTTAAGTAACACAGCAGTACCTGCAGGGAACAAGCACAATTGGCAGCCCACCAATGGTCCATCTGATATCTCACATCATTGATTGTTTTCACATGTTGTACCTATCTACCACATTCCTCACTAGTTTCTTTTGAGACCAACAACTGAAATGACTCCTTTACAGATGGTATATCAAGTGAAAGATCCTTTAGACTTCCAGAAAGACAACCATCAATAGTTTCAAAATAAGTTGTTCATATGATTGCAACTCCAATGCAAGAACAAAGCATCTCTTAACAACTCAAAAGTAATGTAGCAATGACTGCCAATGCAGATATAAAGTTAGTAGAGACTATATAATCATTAGCAACACAAACTTCCAAGACCTTATTGCATAACTCTATCATCATTGCATGATAAAAAGATTGAGCTAGCTCATGGATGATATATGCTCTGTGATTTAGGGATGTATTTTGGTCAGTCTTGGAAACAATAAGGGGTTAATTTGATTCTAACCCGTCCAAACTAATTTTTCAAGTGGAAGGTGGGGTGATGGGAACAGCCCTCATCAGTAGATTTGAAGATTAATTCCTGGTCCATGTTAGATAATGGTACAAAACTAGAAAAGTTGATGGCACGAATATGTTCTACCTGCAAAGAAGTGAAAATTAGATGATACATAAAAATTAATACACGACACTTCATCTTTACATCTGTAGGACACGACCAACATATGTGTTCCTGTATCATAAATTATTGAGTTGTATCTCGTATTATTATAGAAGCTATGGTGCTCATCAAATATTATTTAAAGCTGAATAACACAAGATGGTCACGAGGACATATGAAAATAGAAATAGAAAAACGACAAATAGGGAAAAGGAAATAATATATAAGACATTGTTCTGTACTAGTAGATTTGAGTTTTCCAATTAACTAGCTCTCCTTTCTATTTTTGCTGAGCTGCTACAAATTAGAAATCGAATAAATTCACCATATAAACCAAAACAAAAAATTGGACATAGATTTTATAGTCAGCCATGTTACTCCATGCCAAAACAATATAACTTGAGGCCTATATATAATTGAGCATATGAGTAGGAAGAAATAGGGGAAGAAGTGAATTTGTGTAACCCAAATAACAGAAGAAGATTTCCTACCTGCTATTAAAATCCCACACCAGCAAGAAATGCACTAAAAGATAATATAAGGCTAGCATAGAAGAAAGGTTCAAAAACAATTTTAAGATCACTACCAATCTAAGGATTAGCAAAACACACTCGACAAATAGAACAGATTGTGGTTCTGAACATGATTAAACTTTTTGGTTGGAAGTTGATGCAAAACAAACTTATTATCAAAGAGTATATCATGATGAGGGGTATTCAACTGGTGTCAAGATGTTCACTGTGCAAATAGGAATCAAAATCAGCTGAGCACATAATGTGGCATTGCAGGGTTGCAAAAGATATTTGGAACAGGGCTCGTTCTCATATTCCTATAACTCCAAAAAACAAAAGTGAACTACCGAATGTCAAAGGAAAGAAGGAGATTATTGGATAGATCAGTACAATGAGCTCTTGTAGAAAAGTTGATATATTTACTTTGTTACAGAAAACATACTAATAATTATGTGAAAAACCTATGAAGTATCACGGAAAGTAAATTAAGTGAAAGAAAACTCACAATGTTCAAGACCCATCGAACATCAGTACTCTTGCATGAGGTGTTTATGAATGATTGTGCCCCAAATCTAAAGTTCTGATCTACAAATCGAAATGGAAAGCTATGATGTGTTTATGGATGTCAAATGATTGTGCAAATCGAACATCACTCACCATATAAACCAAAATCAAATCAGAATACACAACTCAAAACCAAATATTTTTCCACAGCTCGTATGGTGAATATAGGTATGGATCTGCAAATTTGTAATGGAAACCTAATCGCTAACACAGTTGACATCCATAATGAATAACACTACAATTGACACATCAATACCAACTGTAAGAGCATTGATGGCTTAAAGAAACAAAATCAATATAATTTTGGGCAATCTTAGATATATCTACAACACGGCAGATTGTCCCTCAGTCCAGCTATAAAATAAATTCACTAAGGGGCAGTTCGGCCACCAACTTTATAAACACCGGCATTCATACATAAATTGGCCATTTTTTTATTTGTCAAACTTTTTTTATGTATTTGACTTGGTATTTGCCTTTATGAATTTAGTAGATTCCAAAACACGCCATTTTTGGCGGCACTTAACATGCTCACATCCAGTCCATGAGAAGCAGTTTAACGTGTTGTTTTTGCTGTCCAGAGCAATACAATCTCACTACCCACAACAGTGGTGCTCTGAAATCAACAGTCGGGTATGCATAAAACTACTGCAATTCTAAAGTCAGGGGCCAAATGGCCCCTAAGCTTTTACTTCAAGGGGAACTCCATCAAGGCACCAAGGTTCCAACCATAATCTGATCTTACATCCACTGCGTATGGAATTTGCATGGGATGAATGATGCAATCTCGATAAAAGAAAACTCATCTTCAGATCCATAAATGTTTTGCTTCTGGATTGACGCACCACAACAACGTCTAAAATTACAAAATACTATCTAAAGTTGAATTATGAATATGTTAGAAGAATGTCATCATGGCACTAAGTAGCAAGTATTTGAGATGACTGACAGCAACTTTAGTAGTCTGGCGAGATATTTAAGAAAGCAAGCTTACTTTTATGTGAAACCATCTGCCAGATTAGTAGAACATGTATTCCGGCTAGCAAACTGTATCCATGGGAAGTGGATGCAATAGTTGAGACCATTTGGTGACTATTGGGCTCACTAATTAAGACCCTATTTGTTACATGGAACATATGTATCATCCTGGGCAAAGAATTGTTCCTAACATTCAACTGGTCAGAGGGGCACAAGTTTCAAGAATATAATAAAATACCATATTAAATGAAGCTGAAGCATACATGTCCGACTCACGAAAAGATTAAACTTCAAAGCTCAAATCAATGACTTACCTGCTGCCCTATAAAATATAAATTCAGGTGTGATAACCATATCATTTTGCCAACAGAAAAGGCAGTTGAATGATGAAAGTAGTCTCCAGTACCCACTTTATAATGGAGGGAGCATGACTTTGTGCTGGTGAGTTTGCTCCGTGGTAGTTATCTACTGAGGGACTGGGTTGCAAAACTGTCATCTTCAACACTTCAATAGAATACCAAAACTAATTTAATTGCAAAAGAATAATCATTGGCCTGTCCTGATACTCATTGGATGAAAAGTCGTGTGTCCTGGAATAAAATCAAAATTAGTATTGTTTGGGATGATCACATCTATGATATATGACTCATTTCCTGTACGAACAGAAAATTCACATGAATGTACCTATTCGATCGATGTATTTTACATTCTAACATGGCTGATCTATCACAAGAAAGCCACTTTATTTTTAGAGATAAAACACAAATGACCTGGAAGTTGAAGCGAGTAAGAGTTGTCAAAGCAAGCTGAACAAGTGCAGGGCCACTATTATCCAAGAGCTGCAAAGGGGGGTTTGCCATATTAACACAGTTCACAGTGATACCAGCTCTTTGATGAGTGCATGGAGCTTTTGAAAGTATAATTGAAATGCAATCCAATAGTCTCTCTTGCACAGTTGGAAGTATAGATGGAATACTGCACATAAAACACTCGGTAAGAAATGACAGCGCAAAGATGCAATAAAATAAAATAAATAGATCAAATATAACCTTGTAATTATTTGACCAAGAGCTTCAACAAGGGTACGCGATAAATTAGCATAAAACATGGAGTCCAATAAAGAGCGAACATGTGGTTCCATAGTTGGCCCCATTGCTATGGCTCCATTGAATACCTAAATATGGCTCCACTAGCCACCTAGTTGTTGCAGTTTATGGATCTACTTCCCCTTGGATAGTACCCGGTACTAAAGGTGGTGCACTTGGTGGTCAAACTGGTGTGTGGAGATATTGACCAGAGTGATAGTGGGAATGACCCCTGAGTTGTATCTTGAGTTCTGACCAAGGACCAGGCTTAGCACTTCTATTTGAACTGCTTAACATAATTTTTTATTTTGATGTTGCATTATTTCTACTCCCCTCAAGTTTCTAGGACTTGTATTAATATATGCTAATGACACCACAAGATTAGTTCAAGACGCACATTGACACTAGAAGTTGAGTTTAAGAAGCCATTTTGTAAGAGAATATAATAAAAATGAGGTTTGGAATCTTAGCAGCTGAAGAATAGTACAACTATACAAAAAGGAACGTGTATCATTTTACTACATAATTCAAAAGACACTACATAATTAAATTAATTAAGCACCCTTCTTAAGATTGGTAGCAAATGTGTTTGACCATCAAGGAAAGCAGAACAAAACTGCAGACATGTAGTTAGTCAAGATCAAGCCATTGATAGGGCACAATGTATCGGACAGACCCGACCTATCACTATCCGCTGACTCACCATTGAAGGTACAACTGAACAAAGCATGTCCAACCTTTAAGAGAAGAAGAGAGACATGGATTCATCAACTTCTAGTCATTCTATATCAACTAAGAAAAAGAGGAACATTCCATAATCACTTGATTACCAAACAAGAAAAAAAAGCTACCTTTTCCACATTTCTAACCAAGATAATAAGAGAAGATGGATATATATATATATTGGCTTGGCAAAGAGAAACTCTTTCCTACCTATTCATTCATAAAACTCCCCCTGAACAAGAGGACCAAAAGATTGAACAGAGCCTAGTCAACCTCTATATAAAAAAAGCTCAGAGGAATACAAAAGACTATCAAGTCCCTTTTCCTTCTAGCTGAAACAGAGAAGTGACCAAAAATACTGAACGCCAACAATCCTCCAGTCTTGCAACAACTATCTAGAAAAAAAACATGCACAACCTACATTTTTTCCATCAGTTGCATCAGACACCCCTGTATAATTGGGCAGTTGAAACCTCAAGGAAGCAACACACAGCTCAATCTCCTCAAAGAATTGCTCTATTCCTGGCCTCTAGTCATTCTATATCAACTAAGAAAAAGAGGAACATTCCATAATCACTTGATTACCAAACAAGAAAAAAAAGCTACCTTTTCCACATTTCTAACCAAGATAATAAGAGAAGATGGATATATATATATAGATTGGCTTGGCAAAATATGTTAAAAGTTAAATGTCATGCCACATACACAATATAAAGGAAAGGGATCTATACTGGCCATTGGATTATAAGAGACTATACATCCATATGCATATCAAACATTAGCATGACTAACATATGCGATCTTCAACCAGAACCGTACATGCCACTTGTTCAGTAAATATAATAACAGGACAATCATTTGATGCATGGGAAATAGATAGAGAATGATCTATAAGAATTTTTCCTTTGAATTTAAAATCAAGACAATGAAATAATGAATGGTACTACAATATGTGTGACATCCACATTTATTGAAAACCAACTAAATATAATAAATAATGGTTGACTTCTATTTTTACTAAATCCTATGGATTCATATGATATGTGAATCTCTATGTTGATCAAATGACTGCTACTCTTGGTTTCCACGTCTCCAAATGGTTCACCTACAATGATGCATAAATAGTCAAGAAGTGCACTTTTAGTATTGAGATTAATTTATAAAATGTTAGCAGACAATGAGTAATTTCTTTGGCCAAGCTATCAGTGTCCCAATTACATCCTCAATGAATTGGTGTTGACCAAAAGGCCTAATCAACTGCTCTTGAGGTTGGATTGGTACAGTAATGGAAACGGCAGCAAATGAGGACCCCAACAGTGCTCCTCCTACGACATAAGTTGGACTTGTAGAAGTAACGTGTCCTCGTGCTACAATTGAATTCCCATCCTCAAAACTTAACAAGGAAACAACCTTTAAATTTATAAAGATTATATCAAACATTGGTTATACCTAAAAATCATATTGAAAAAATTAATCAATAAATCTTTGGATATAATAACCTGTTCTTCGGTAATGGGTGTTTCACTACTCAATTGATTTGGTCTGGGTAGTCTTTCATTGGTGGTCATTGTGATATTCTATAAAATAAATAGTTTACTATAAGAAAATCAATTTTATTATGTAATCACATTATAAGAATTTGAAGATTTACCTCGTTCGGCTGAAACGAAGCACTCAGGTTAGAATTTCTCAGCATCATAGCTTCAAGATTTTCAAATTTTTTCTTCATTTCTAACAACTCCTTTTGTTGAGCCTCATATATCTGGGTATGAGCATCAACAACCAGTTCTAAGTTTGTGATTTTATTTTCATATACATTATGAGACACATGAATCACATGTTTCACAGGAATCTTCTTTGGGCCCAAAATATGATCAAATATCTCATCTTCATCGAGATTTTCATCATTACTTGCAAGTGCCACATTCATCTTGTCCTACAAACAATATTAATGAGAATATTTTCATTAAATAAAAAATAAATTTGTTAAATGATTGCTTACAATCAATTCTGCAGATTTTGCATCCACAGCAGTACCATCCTTCTTCAAATGGGTGGCCTTAAACAAGTCTAATATGCTAACATTGCCACCGTTTTTCTTCTCTTGTAACTATTTGTAACAGTAGTAGCATATCTGAGCATAGTAGTAAGAAAGCGTAATGCAGATTTCAACCAGATGATAACTCACATTAGCCTTCACACAAGCATACGGCGTTGATCCCGATGTATGTCTTGTCGTTACGAACTTTCTGCTCATAACATTTTTAGCACTCCTTAACTACATACAATGCATTATAATATAATTATATGCAATATACACTATTAAATTATACAAAATTAAGGAATAAATTGTTTCACCTTTCCATCGTCAGAATCCCAAAAATTCACAAGAATTTTCCATTGATCAGGATCAACACGGGAGGGGAAATCATTAAGTCAGTCAGATTTTTCTTTGCGCCGCATGTAGTGGTTTTTTTTAATATCCGCTTTGAAGTTTCACCAACAATCCCTCACTGTTCACAAAACTGAATTCTTCCCCTTTATGTCGATAACAAACTAGGTCTGTAACAAAAGAATAATTTTTAAATAAAAAATTCACAACATTGTATTATATCTCTAAGACTAGAATTACCTCCACATAATTCCATATAGCGGTTTTGTTTTCCACAGGTACTTGTCGCCAATCAAGATAGTTTAATGGTGCAAGATCAGAATTTCTAGCAACAGTTCCCAAAAAGGAAGACAGGTCATTCTGATGTGGCCCTATTGGATCTCCATTCTCATCCAAAGTAATTGGCAGCTTTTTATCCCCTGTCTTACCCCATAATTAGATACACTTAGAATAGCCCCTTGTTTTTTTTATTTGTAGCTCCCCCTACAAAATCATGAATATGATGCAAGCATTTACAAGGATATACATATTATACACATATAATTAAGTAATCGTTTGTGAAAAATATAATGCATCTTCGTATCTAAATTTTCATACCTTCACTCTACCCAGGATCAAAAGTAGGAGACTCAGCAACAGAATGTTGATCATTATCTAATTTATCAATTTCAACCTCTTGATTGTTACTGACATCATTTACCAAACGTTGCATACTTGCTTTTACAGGCACTCCTTGATGACTTTTTTTTTCTAAGTGTCTTTTAGAATGACTTTCTTCTCTAGCAATATTTGAGTTTTCCACCACATGACTTTTACCAACGGCACCAACTCCATCATTTGACACAGAAGATTTTTTTTTCTTTTGCAAGGTTCAAAGAAGAACTTCTATTGTTATTTGCAGCTGATCCCGCCACGGTTTTACTGTTTCTAAGTCCTTCTTTTGCATTTGAACACCCCCAATCAGCATTTATTGAGCCAAGATACCCTCCTTTTGGTCTTTTGGAAGTACGTGCAACTAAAATGATGATATGAGTGGTTCTAAGAAAGATATTCAATGATGTAATTTTTTATTTTACCTGTCATACTCCCATGAGTTAATCCTTCATTGCAGACATCATCAGTAAGTGGAGACAATAGCTGACTGCGTCTTTTCATTCTCCTAAATAGACAATTGATATCAAAAATATTCAATTACAAACTGAAATCATGGCATACATTCTCTAATTGTGTTCCTCAAATAAAATAAAAAATTTAAAAATTTCAATAATATTTTAGTTTTGCTGATGATGCCAACATCCAACAAGCAAACTCATTAAGCAGATTAACCCAAATATATAATTATGTAAAAGAATAAATGATCATTTTATAAATAAAGGGATAACATGAGTGTTTCCAGTAATTGACCAAACTAATAAAATAAAAAGAGTTACATAAGATCAATGATGGGGATCATGACCCTATTCATAAAAGGTCACACCCTCCATGTCTTCTCTGACTAAATTAACATCATCACAAACGTCACTTAAGATATCTTCCAAATCACTTAGAGATTTATCTTCTGACAAGAAGGTTCCATCCATGAAATTATCATGAAGCTTCTCCTCCATGTCATAAGTATCACGAGGTGTAGTGTGCACAACAAAACTCCAATTTTTTTGACTTATGTCTTTCACATAAAACACTTGTTGTGCTTGGGAGGCCAATGCAAATGGATGATCAGTTACATCAATACGTTTTAAATTGACCATTGTGAAGTCATTTTCAGATTTTTTGATGCCTCTGTTTGCATTGACCCAGTCACATTTGAACAATACAACTTTGAGTTGCTCGTAATAACTGATCTCGAAAACGTCCCTTAACACCTCGTAGTACGTAACCTGACCCGTTAGAGGATTTTTGTCCTTGGAGCTGGCAAAACTTTCGGTCTGAGCGTTCACCATAATTCCACTATTTGTTTTCCTCCCACATTCTCGATCCTTGGTGCGAAATCTATAACCATTTGTTACATATCCCGCATATTGCATCGTCATTTGTTGCGGTCCTCGAGCCAACACTAAAAGGTTTGGAGACACAGTTGTCAACTTTGCCTTCTCCTCAATCTAAAAATATTATGAATTTTATTATTTATAATGGAAATAACTTATTTAAACTTACATGTTTCTTAAACCAATCATTGAAACTGTTCATATGAAGATTACTGATTTTCCATTGTCGTGCACGTGGATTGATTTTCTTCAAGTATCGGATGTGCTCCCTGCTAATAAACACTTGTGACACACCTAGACGTAAATATGAAAGTACATTGTGAAAAGTAAACAACAATCTTACTTCACGTATGGATCAACTGCATCACAGTTTGCCAAAATATATTGATGCGCAGCTTTGAGCATTGTGCTATCAAGCATAATAGGAGTCTTCTTTCCTAGACGACGCCCTTTATGAAAGAATATAGACCACTCTTCATCATTATCCATACCTTCATCTTTCACATCATTTCTAGACAATTTAGTGAACCTTGTCTCAACTCCTGAGAGATATCTCGAACAAAATGTTAAGCATTCATCTGCCAAGTAACCTTCTGCTATAGAAGCTTCTGCAGCAGTTTTATTTCGCACATATCTTTTTAAAGTTTGCAAGTGTCTACATTAATAAGAAGATAAAACTCTATAAGAACATCACATACAATCGGATGCAAAGTCTGAACAAATTTAATTGTTAGAAAGATTACCTCTCCACGGGGTACATCCAATGATAGAATATCGGTCTGACTATCTTCACTTCTCGTGGAAGATGAATGACCACATGCTCCATCACATCAAAGAATGATGGTGGGAGAATCTTCTCTAGGTTACAAAGAGTCACTGCTATTCTGGATTCCAACTTCTCAAAAGTATTTGGATTTATGACTTTAGAGCATAAGTCTTTAAAAAAATTGGACAACTCAATTACAACAGATCTAACATTTTTGTTGGGTAACGCTACTTGTAAAGCTAATGGGAGGAATTGTTGCATCAATACATGATAATCATGACTCTTCAATGCCATCAGCTTTCTTTCTTTGACGCGCGCATTTCTAGCTATATTAGAAGAATACCCATTAGGAACACGAGTAGACTTCAACATCTTACAGAATAATTCTTTTTCCTCTTTCTTCAAAGTAAAACATGAAGGCGGGATGAATTTTTTATTTCCGTCCTTGATAATGTGAAGTTTATTCCTTATGCCCATCTCTTCGAGGTCATATCGAGAATTTTCAGTGTCCTTTGACTTCTCCATCCCTAGCAGTGTGTGAATCAAACTGTCACATACATTCTTTTCTATGTGCATCACGTCAAGATTATGACGTATAAGGTTATGCTTCCAATATGGCAGCTCAAAAAATATACTTTGCTTTCTCCAGTTGTACGGTAGATTATCTACATCTCTAGTTTGATCTAGAACTTGACTTCCAGACAACATCTTAGGAGCACTTCTAAATTCTTCTTTTCCGTCAAATGATGAAGCATCTTTATGAAATTTATGATCCATTGGGAGGAACCTCCTGTGACCCATGAAACATGGTTTCTTACTATATGGTAGTCTCCATGAGAACGCGTCTTTGTTGCAGAAAGGACATGCAAGATACCCACTAGTTTGCCAACCAGATAGATAACCATATGTAGGAAAGTCGCTTATCGTCCACAGTAAGGCAGCATGCAACTTGAAAACCTCTTTATGATCAGCATCATAAGTATCAACACCAGCTTCCCACAGTTCTTTTAATTCCTCAATCAACGGTTGCAGGTAGACATCTATGTCCATTCCGGGTTGAGTTGGACCAGGAATAATCATCGACAGGATAAAATTGGGAGACTTCATGCACAACCATGGTGGCAAGTTGTACGGAATCAATATGATGGGCCAAATTCTATATGATAGACTCATGAGGTCAAAGGGATTAAATCCATCAGAAGTTAATCCAAGGCGAACATTGCGAGAATCAGAAGCAAACTCAGCATGCATATTATCAAACGTCTTCCATGCTGGAGAATCTGCTAGATGTCGTAGAATCCCATCCTTGGTACGACTTTCATCGTGCCACCGCATTAGGGGTGATAGTTTCGAACACATGAACAATCTCTTCAACCTAGGAGTCAAGGGAAAGTAGTGCAGGACTTTACAAGGAACTCCTTTCTTGTTCGTACGAATGTTTTCTACACCAGCTTCATCAATTTCAATTTCTTTATATCTAGAAGCACCACATTTCGGACATGAAGTCTTATCTGCAAAATCCTTTCGATACAAAATGCAGTTATTTTTGCAAGCATCGATTTTATCATAGTCAAGTCCAAGGTCCCTGATTATTTTCCTGAATTCATAATAAGAGCTGGGCAACATCTCACCCTCTGGAAGCAGTTCCTTCAAAAGTTCAAGCAGCTCAGAAAATGACTTATTACTCCAATTATTGACACATTTTATGTGAAACAACCTCACAAAAGTGTACAATTTAGAGTACTTATTACTTGCAGGGTACAATTCATGTGCAACAATCTCTAACAGTTTGTAAAATTGCTCAGCTTCCGCGTCATCAACAAATACAAATCGATGGTCGTCGTCTTCCATATTCTCTCCATCCTGTGATACACCATACGCATCACGCAACATGTCTCTCATGTCATCTTTGGACGTGTCATTTTGTATTTGTGAATCCTCAGAGCTATCAGATGAACCCTCACCGTGAAAAATCCAATTTGTGTAGGTGGTCAAGAATCCATTCCATAACAAGTGTTCAGTTGCGACTTGTCGATTCTGCCTATGCACATTTAAGCACTGCTTACAAGGACATAAGATAGTCCCATCCCTACTGGATTTTGAAAATGCATGCTCCATAAATTTAACCACCCCAAGTAAATATGTCGTGCTTGTTCTGTGTTCCTCATGGATCCAACTTTTATCTATCATGACTACCTATAACAATTAAGCAAAAAAGGATAAGAATACAAAGTATTAAAACTCGTTACATAACTTAGTTTCAATAAGGTTTAAGAGCTCTTCCTCAGATCTTGGGCAGAGTTTGCCCAGACCAGTAAGAAATTGGATTTTTGAATTCTGAGGACAGACAGTGTCACGTAGGCCAGTCCAGCCTCTACCAATGAAGATAGCATTTGCTACTCATTTTCCAAAGCTATCCCACTTGTTTAACATTGCAGGGAGATCTTATATACCTATTGATACCATTACATGGCTTGCTTTTCCACTTTGTTAAAAGAATATGTTGTAAATTCTATCAAAATATAATACCTAGAATTTACTAGGAATTTAAATAACCATCCTTTTGTTTAGAAACAATACAACACATAAATAGAATCATCAGAATATAGTAAATACCAAATAAGCTCTACATAACATACATAAATTTAATGCTCTATAATATAGTCCTCATACGGAATTATGTGAAGTACATGTATCTTGGTCCTAACTATTTTTCCATTCCTGATAGTTTTGCCACAACTCTCCCTGGTTCATGGGCCCTCTGAACTATCAAAATGTTGATTGTCATATTCAGTTTTCTGTTCCAATTTTGACATCATCATAACTCAAGGAGTGTGGGGCTATGCTTTGGTACCTCATGCCCGCGGCCGAAAGAGGTCCAGGTGTCCAACCTGGGACACCAAAAACCTGAATAACAAAAGTTGCATGTATCAATCTATGATTGTCGTCATGGGGTAGAATTATTGGTGACTGCCTGATTGGCAGAGTTCAAATTCAAACTTAACAAGATTGTCGCTTTGAGGAACCATATTTTTGGTTTTATAATATAATTAAAGATTGTATCATGCCTTTTAGATACAAAATTACACCAATCTAAATGTTACAAAAATATAAACTAATATGTTGTACTAATGAGGGGAGTGTTTGCGATCTTTTCTATTGAGTTCAGTCAGTGCTGGCAACTAGCAGAGTGCAACCCGTACTTCACTGATAAAATCAAAATTAGATTTACAATTCATAGCTTCAATGGAAAATGCGTGCAGTCAGTCCTTAAAATTTATCAGATTATCATGTGTAAAAATAGGTACACATGAAGTAAAAATAGGTGATCGTTAATTCCTACCTAAAATGAGTATGTAGCTTAGATAAACACTGGAAACATCAATCTACAATAATTACTTATAGAATCTTACCTCTGATAGTTTATTGTCAGAGTAAGCTGTTCGTATTGTCCAGTTAGTAATTTAAGATGCAGAGAAAATGAATATTAAAGTTGCGTCAATTCTAACCGCCACTGTGCTTTTATTTTCAAGAGTGTGCCACCACTTATTGAAATATATACATGTTTATACCACCCTTTAATAGGCCTAACGGTAAGGACAGTATGCCCAGCTGTACGATACCCTGAGCAAGAAGTGTGCAGCGAACACTATCGAATGCAGTACTAGGAATTGCATGAATCATGTACATTGAATATGCAATGATGTAGACTAAGATATCAATATAAATTATATTTTGCAACGTATGGAAAATGCAAATAACAAAATTGGTCAACCAGGCTATCTACTTCAAACTACCAGCATCTTCCCAATTTCAGATATGGTCTCTACATGTCAAACAAAAAAATAAATATCCATCTACATGAAGTGCTGAAGATGTTAGATGGTAGTGTGATGACTGATGAAGATGATAGATGCCTGAAAAAACTAAGATTTCATGCAAGGGTGAACGGTTTCATATTTTATATTATCAATGCAGTTAGAATTATTTTGCATCTATAAACTACAATGACATTTATGCTATAAAAGCTATTGATAAGTACTGTAAGTAGCACCTACGGAGGGCGCCGGGGGAGGAAAGCTTGCAGAGGGTGTCTGCGGAGGAAGCTGTTGTGGAGGGCGTCGACGGAAGAACCCACTGCAGAGGAACCGAAGGAGGAATCACCAATGGAGGGGGCCGGGATAGGAATCACCAACGGGATTCGGAGGGAGGGCAGGCAGGCATCAATCAGGAAGTCAAGGAACTTGGGCAATTGGGGGCCTGGATGGCTTGGCGTCGGCACAAGGGAGGGCGTCTGCTTGAGTCAGGACAGGGATGGAGTCACCACATGGCCGGGCACAGTGTCGTGTGTGGGAGAATGGGCACAGCGTCGCGCCGAGCGTCAATCGGGGCTGGGGGTTGGGCGACAATGGCGTCGATCGGGGGCGGGGGTCAGGCGACGATCGGGAAAAGAAATTGGGAGGGGGTTAACCGTCGGGGTGTTTAGTCAGGTGTTTAGTATATGGGGGGTACATTTCTTTTTCATACAATTGAAATTAATGAAAATGTGTAGCTACATCTTATTTACGGAGGTGGCTACAATCATTTTAGCTATACAAATAAATTTTGTAAGTAAAAATGGCTCTCGCTATATATAAATTAATTGTAACCGAAGCAATCGTAGCTAAATCATTGTTTTTGTAGTGCCATGGAAGAAACGAAGTATAAGGAGGCGGCAATTTCATTGGAGTCTTTGATCGGAAGACTTGTGAAACTTCCAAGCTCCCTATACACTAAATAAACCATGTAATCTTTTCGAAACAAAGTAGCTAGAAAGCATCGAAACGTTGCAATATATGGTAGTAAATATATTGTGGCTTACAATACAATAGAACATAACATTGTATTCCAATCATCATCATCACCACCCATACCACGAATGTCTTGGTAATATCTATGCCTCGTTCCGGGCCTTAATCGAGATCAATGTAACACACAAAAATAGGGCCTCGACGGATATCATACCAGTCATTGTGATTAGAAGAACTTAAGCATAAGATAGAACTCACATAAAGATTTTGTTACATTTTTCTTAAAAGAAGAGTTGTAGTGACCTAATAAGTATGCAACATACCATACATGATGGTATTCATTCATCATTACATCATAGTTGTCACCATCTAATACCTCATTTTCAAATCTTCATATATCTACACCATGGATTGCAACCTTTCCTCAATATCGTGAAACCAATGCTTCATAGTCTGACACATCATCTTGATAGCTATATAGTTTGTGTAGCTAAAGAAATATCCCTTGTTCTTATACATCAAAATTGCAGTACCATTTCTCCACTCATCACCATTTTCTTTGTCCCCATATTTGGTACTGTAATGAGTATTTTTCAAAAAAACTCATTTGCACCCCCATGTCATTCCAATGCATCAACATGGATATCGTATGATCACATGCCTTTCCATTTTCATCCATTTCAAATCATTCTTGACATTAATTGTGTTACTCATCGAGTGTAGGTGTTCACACTCCATTTTGGGTCCTCTCTAATTTGGTAGCCAAATGACCCAAAATTGTGACAAATGTTTGAGTGGTAACAAATCAAATAAAAAAATACAACCTTCAAAAACAAAATCAAGTCAATGGTTGCAAACATATACAAAATTAGAAAATATTTAATAATAAATTATGTGTGCAATCATGAGTACTAAAATTTGGTCATGAGGCACTAGATGTTGTATTAGAGTGGAAGAAAGCAATGTAAACATGTCAAGTCCACTAGATACATCTTAAGGTACGTTAAGACACAAGGAGATGATATTATGCAATGCTCAATAAATCAAACAACAAACGAGACTTATATATACATACATCATCAATTAGTAGATATGATTCAACAATCACAAGGATTGATAGTCACCGAATGAATAAATCGAAGAACAATCTCATTTTATGATCAATGACGAGAAGACTATCGACCGAAATGGACATTCAAGCAATTGATGTTCTATCACATACTGCAATGCTTGGATGTCATTACCATGGCCAACTCAAATCACTAATATGGGTCACTTGATTTTTATTACTGACATTTAACCTAATGTAGACACACCCTAGTCATTCATGAACTTTAATATCCTTTTTTTAGGCAAATTCACTTTCCCATTAGCTTCACTGAAGATTTGTGAATTCATGTTTCAAGTGGTGAACACAGCAAGCATGTGCCCTATTTAAAACAACAAACCTTTTGGCATACCTTCCAATGTTATTCTCACAAATTTATCACAAAAAATGGGGATCCCTATGTATGCACCCCAATTTTCAAATCCCATAGTGTTAGTGTGAGCGAGGTACGTTAAGTTATTGTTTAGAAAGATACATCAAAATTGCACCCCACACTGGTTGGTGCCCACTCTAATTTTAAGTCAGTTTCCATAAATTTGAGGGAAGCATGGTTTGACGCTTTACCAAACCCAAAATAAGGCCTAAACCTATATAAAATTAGTCCCTGCACCAACCAATGTAGGTTACCATTCAAAAAACCCAAATGTGAAACATCATTGAGCCCAGAGAACTCCCAACTTATCTTTAACCTCCAAAACCCTAGAATTTCCCCAAAGGTTAGGCACCTGTGGGACCAAAGGATGGTAAGAGAATTCCATAGGGGTCTTACCTAGCCTCATGAACTAAGGAAAAAGAACCTACTTCATATCAAAAAGTGTCCAAGAAAGGTAGATCAAGTCTAGCCATAGTGTTGGCCACTTCCCACTCACCATTTTACCAATCGTAATGTGGTGGATGACATGAACACCTAAAATCAATGATGTTGTGATTTACTACTACATTCTAGCTAGTAACATGCATGCACATTTTTATATAATTCTCTTAATTGAGCCTAAGTTTACAATGTGAATGATCTCATTTTACCTCACCTAGGTAGGCAATACTGGCTTTTGGTAAATGGAGTTCCTAACACCTTTCCCATGCGTAACCCAATATCCTATTTACATAATTTTTACACCCATTTATTCCTTATACACTTTCTCTCAGAAGCTCATTATTGGTTTTCCTCATTTTACTTATAAAAAGATGATGGTTTTTCAACCCCTTCTGTAAATTGTATGCAGGACCACTCATTTGGTTTTCGAAATCTGCTGAAAGCACAATGGAGACTCCACTAGGGACGACCTTCTAAGTTGCAGTCATCTTTGACATTGTTGATTTTTCTCATTTTTAAGCTTTCTATTACAGGTGTTATCCTCAAGTGCAACCTGTTGTTCATAGCCCCTATAATGCATGAGATTTTATGGTACCTCCCCACATGCAATTTTCAATAATTTGGAAGGGGTAAGCCCCCAAGTACATATTCACCTTTGTTTAGGGTATTTTGTTAATCAGATTCTCAAATATCCCAAATCGTATGCTTTTTGAGGATCCAAAACAGGCGCCCTCGATGCATGTGCATCCTTCATTTTTTTTTGTTTCTTCACATTTTCTAAAGTCAGCATAGGTGCCCCCAAGGCCCATCCAACACTTTACTTTATTTTTCTTTCTTAGTCTGGAATATTGATTCCTTCATGATTTGCACATTTTCTAAAGTCATTATCGACACCCTCCAGGTTCACATATGGAGAAGAATAGTCTTATTTTCACTACAATTGGCACCTGAAAGTCAAGGTTTGAGTAGGATGAACTTGTTCCACAACAGAACAAAAACGACAAGGTTTGATGCTTGAGTCTTGAAGATGAAAATGGCCACCTTATACCGAAACATTAATATAACTCTTAATTAAGCGATATTCACATATGCCACATGCCCCGCTTAATTCATTGGATGGCACAATGGGGTCCCTGTTAAAACCATAGCAGTTCCATGTTGGAGTGTGAATTGGGCATGTGCCTCACTTGGATTTTCTAACCCGATCACGCCACCAACTTAGAAAGGCACTTGGTACATGCATGGACTAGATGGAATAGATTATAAGGCCTATAAAGCCTTTCTTTCAACATCTTAGGACCCTTGTTAAGGAATTTCATGCCCATTCAATCTCTGATAGCCTAGATATGCTTGAAGTCTCTTGACTTAATCAAATTGGACATTATTTTATCCCAACAAAACCTTATTACGACCAAGACATCTATTTAAGCCTTATTTCAAATAAATACTTTACTTTGAGCCTTACCAAGGCAAGCATTACACCCAATTATTATAGGCTTACTGTGAAAAGCACCATTTAAACAATCTTATCGGGATAAGAGCATACCGAAGTCTTACTCATGTAAGAAACTTATAGTTACTTGGATGAATTATGATCCTTCCATGAGTATGATTGTACCCCATCACAACCAATATCCAAGGTCATTAATGTTCATAAACATTTAATGAAAAAATCTATTAATCAGTCTCAATAATTAACCCCTAACCATGACTGGATGTATCAATTATGCTTCAAGCCTCATCTTGATAGGGAGAACTATAGACAATCAATTTTTGTCCACTTGAATTTGTTTGCCAAATTCATAAAAAATTGCAGAAAATGTCAATTAAGTAATAACAAACAAAGTAAAGATATCAAATATATTCAAATCAAAAAAGATTTTGCAATAAGCTATAACATAACCATATAACCAAGTCTGCTCATAAGGAACTAAAAGTTGCATTGGAGTGAGAGAAAGCAACCTAGATTCTCATGTTCGTGAGCTATATCCCAAGGGAATTTAGGACATGATGAGATGCTTTTATGTAATGCTCAATATATATAATAGATAATAAGACTTTCAGATAGGTATTTGATCACTTCTTAAATAAGATTCAACAATCACAATGAATGATAGTCACCAGATGAATTTATCAAATAAAACAATGCTAATCTCTCTAATGGATATAGAGCACAATAATAAAATTCAAACACCAACTGCAATGGGAAGTTTGCCCCCCTAAGATGGACATTTAAATAATTGATGTTCTACTATGAGCTAATTTTCTTGGACTACATGAAATTTCCATACAAACCCAACCCAAATAAGTCATATGGATCACCTAATGCACACCACCAACATTTAAAATTAGGTTGACACACCCCAGATGTACATCCATGTTAATCTCCTTTTTCGGCACAACTTCACTTGCAACATTAGCCACATTCAATTTCACAAAGATAGAGCTCAAATGGGGGCACACAACAAGTGCAACCCTCCCTTTGCAGTATTAATTTTTTATGGAAATATTCCATATTTATTCTCATCACTTCATCCCAGATTTGAGAAAGTGGGTGCTCATCTTTCTCGTTCTTGTAGTTCTAGGTTAGACGAGGTTCATAAAGTGATAATATAGGGAAATTTGTCAAAGTAGGGGGTCCATGTAGTGGGTATATGTCATATCTTTTTCTTGATTTATATAATTATAAGGAAGCAAGGTGGACTTATATTAAATCCTAATACAACCTCCAACCTCTATAAAATGACCTTCATCCATCATTTAAAGAGACTAGCACCCACAAAAATGTTACTAGTAATAAACCCAAAAGAGAAATATCCTTGTACCCAAAGCACTCCCAACTTCATTTGTAATCTTTGAAAGCCTAATATATCCCTAAGGTGTGGGGGTGTAGGATTAATGGAAACCTAGAAATGTCTCTGGTGGTCTTAGAGTACCTCCTTTAGTGAAGAAAAAAGGACCTTCTTCTCTTGTGATTTCCACACAAGATAGAAAGGTATAGACACAATGTAGACCTCTTTCCACACTCCTATTTTACTGTTCCCACCACAGTGTCATGATTTGAACACCTAGGATTGATAATATCTTGTTTGTTATTATAATACTTGTTGTTAAATATGGATGCAACATGTGCAATAGAAGTATTAGAAGTTATATATCTTCCATGACAAGATCTCATCAATAATGATGTCCCTTGAAATGAGTAATATGAGATATACCTTGTTGTGGAGTAGATCCAAAAAAATTCCTATTATAACCACATCTCATGATAACTACTAATCATGATATTAGGGTATAAGTTGAGGATGAAGCATAATACAAAGATCACCTTAACCCTTTTTATTCCAAACTCTTTGTTTTCTCACATTCAATAACATAAAAAAACTTTATAAGGAAAAGTAAAACTTGATTATTCTAATCTGATTTCAACAACAAAGATGCATATCTAAATATTCATTTTGACTCACATACTTCCATGTACATATGAAATGATAAACGAATATATTCTCTATTATTAAGGAAAAAGGTTATACATCATCATTTATGACTCTTTCACTTATATACAAGGACCTAGAATGATGGGGACCAACTGAACTTAAAAAATCAGATACTTAGCTATTGTGATAGATCTACTTTGGCATTGACATTTTTCAAATCACATGTTTACCCTAAAAAAATTATGAGTATAGGGGTGAGCCTACTTCTTCAATAAATGAGTAATTCAAAGAAACCATTTAAAGAACTTATAAAGTCAAAATATATAATATTGTGTATTTGAATTTAAAGTAGAACAATAATGAGAAAAAATGAATCAGTCAGTCAAAAATAGATAAATAGCATGATTACTCTAGATAACTGCAAAGAGTAAAACAATCACTGAACATTCTTGATCAATCTCAAATTCATTTCCTATGCCATGAACCCACATGAAGTGTACCATGTCATGTGAAAGCATCATAGGAAGATACAATCTCACTGTACAAGAGTTAGTGTGAATCCAAGACTCTAAGTTTGATAACTAGCAACCCAGTCTACAATGGGGCTCACCATGTCTGGCCTCAGTAGCTAAATAACTAGCCTGTAAAAATTAGACTCCTCCACTAAACCTGGGTATTCAAGCAGAGAGTCAAAATCACTCTAGCTAAAACTTCCCAGTCTAATAGTCCCACAAAGACTGACTCACTGAGTAGTAATTTAACTTTCTACCACTAGAATCTCTAGTTGATGTTAGGTACCACTAGGCATCACTAGAATCTATGATTAATGTTGGATGCCCCTACTATTTTAAGGAGTCTGTCCACACTAGGCTTTGACCCTCGTACCCCTCTGGTACACTCTGGCTACCTCATCCTAGACTCTACCAGTTGGTATGCTTATTTCCTCCACTATGGTACATACCTCTATAGGGAATCTACAGTATTCAATGCATCCATTGTCTAATTCACTCTCTAATTTCAGTATACAACCTGATCAACATTTCTTACTTGACCTTGTATTAATTTGTTCCCATATATTTTCTACAATCAATATTGTAAATTGAGCTACTTAGCTACGTAACTTAATATGCTGAGAAATACTAAAAAGAAAACACTCCATTCACTGAATAACCCATTCTTAGGTTTCATTTGCCTCATTCACATATAACATGTCTTGCATAAGAATTTAATGTATCATAAACTTTAATTGGTAAAAAGACTGATTCATACAACTCACATACAACCAATCATGTATATGAAATCCTATATGAACTGAACTTGGGTTTCCACACCATTTACTAAAATATCATTCATTAAGAATAACATTGAATGAGTAAATCTATAATACTAAAATGAATCAATCTGTTGGATTTCATGATGTCTCTTCACAAACTTACGACTTTCTACACTTATAGGGTTTCATCCTCTTAACTGAGTTATGGAGCAAACAAGGTAATATTAAAAAAATGAAAGATAACATCTTTAATGTCAATACTAAACATTAAGATAAAATAATTATTTATAAATAAGGACATTCAAATAGGAAAAGTTCTTCATTCAGATATACAACAATTTCAGACATAACCACAAAGCCTAGATTTTGGTATATTATTATAACTTATTTGATAACTTTCATATTTCTATTTTAGATGATTTGTATCCATTTGTAATATGATATTATCAACTGAAATTCATCACAACAAATAAAATAATCCATTTCTATATCATCTTGCAAAAGCTAGAATTGAAAGGCATATTAGAGTTTTTTTGTCACATATAGGAAGAACTAAAGATTATAGTGGATTTAATCTAAATTTGTGTAATCTACTATTTAAGGGAATACCCACTCACCCATGGTGTGGAAAACTCCTTAAGAACGTAGCCCAAGATCTAAAATTGTAGAATCCATATCAAACTCTTAGCAAATCCATCACTTTCTTCTTCCTTCCAACTCAAAAACCCTAGGAATGGAAAATTATTGAGAAAGAGTGAGAAAAGAGGGAGATTTATATCATTTTTAATAAAACCAGAGGAGAGTCAAAATCTTGATATGTGAAAGAATAACCAAGAAAAGTTGTCTGAGATGTCAAACTTACTCAATTTCATTAACTCTAGAAAGAGAAAACCCTAGATTGCCATCTTCACCACTTTCTCCATCCAAACCCTAACTCTTTCTCTCTCTAAGATTTCATTTCTCTGGAATGAATCATGAAGAATGGCAGCTCCTAGTGTGTTAGATTAATTATATAGACTGTTTAAGGTGCTTAGGACAATTGTAAATTGACCCTATTTGTACTTTCTTTTATTTCAGAAGATTTTTGTGTCATAAAAATGTTACTTCAAATCATTTACTGAATAGGTCAAACCTCAACCAAAAATTATTTAAAATTATAATATTGTCTAACATATAGTTTTAGAGATCCAGTAAAATTTCAAATTATCCTGAGTTATCAATAAATAAAAATCAAACACTATATTGCTAAACAACAATCTAGAGCATGGTTAGTCAAAGTGTAATTTGATTTGAGAATCACATTCAAGGAACATCCAAATATTATGAAATTATACGCTAAAACACATGATTTAGTTTTCCATAACATGTCCAAATTTTAATAAAAAATAACTTATGTATAAAATATGAAAATCATTTACCATACTATTATACCTATCAAATTTTGTATTTATATACTATCAAAACCCTAATTTTGGCTGATTAGGGTTTACACTTTTCAAAACCTAATGCTTCAAAGTAAAACCATGATTAGAGTTTGTCCTTTGGTTTGAAACATCACAACTGAGCTGACATCATTAATCAAGTTTGAATGATGATCAATCTAATTAATCATGTAATCATTTAGGTAGATCCTAATTTACTAATTAAGATCAGATGTGGTCATAACAATTCTACCCACCTTATAAAGGTCTTGTCCTTGAAACATAGATATGAAGGAAAAGTACATTCAATGTTTCTTTTTAACTTCTAAAATATTATATGTTACTATATTCTTGTATTCATATTTAAATATTTTTTCAACATAGAGTCCTTTATTTCTCTTATAATCACAATAATTTTAAAACAAGGCCTCTCAATGATAACAAAATAAATTTCTTTATGCCATAACAATTCTTCCCACCTTATCGTTGACGATATCTTCCTCAACACCACTCTAAACTATATTTTCAGATAGTGACGCATTTACAACTTCATGTGCATCACCAACATTGTGCATTTCAACTCCAATATCATTCACTAATTCAGCCTAACATTTAACAAAAAAAAAATTCAACAACAGTACATCAAGAATAGCACATTGATGTACAAACAACACTGAGTACTTTAACAAATTCCAAAGTACTGTACTTCAATTACCTCATTAGTAACAAACTGTTCAGCACCTCCCTGGACATTCCCACCTTCATGCGCATCACCATCAATCTGCATGTCAACTCCCTTATCACTCACAGTCTCATCCAAAGAATTTACAAAATTTGAAACATTAAGCACCATTGCAATTTTTTAGACAACACACAAAAATACTAAATACAATACTAAAAACATTAAGCACATTGAAAAGGGAAATGATATCCATTTCAATAAAATAGTTTCGTATTGTACTTTAACATACTCCAAAGTATTATACTTCAATTACCTCATTTCTAACAAATTGTTCATCAACAATAGTTTGAATGACATCACCTTCATTTACACTTCCACCTTCAGTATGCACGCCAACTCGAATATCATGACAATCTCAACCTAATAATTGATACAAAATTAATAATAAGTATAATACATACATACAATAATACATACAAACACTACAAATAGCAATACATATAGTAATACATACAAACACTACAAACATCCAATATAGTAATACCTTGTCATGAACAACAGTTTCTACATTGGCATCAACATTCCGCCGTTCACCATCCCTTCCTTCTGCAATCATCTCTGCGGCAACATCAACATGCTCTTTTGCGACATGTGAACAATTGACATTATTTTCAAGTACTTCAGTGTCACCGTCCTCCTTATTTTTTAAAACAAAATACGATAGATCAACAATAAAATCAATAACTCCATCTTTAAATAAAATACTATGTGGTACAGTTTCCATATCTAACACATATTAATCAAAGTTTTTTATGTTATTCACTTACATTGCCCTTATTCAATTTTCTACTTCCACCACTCAGTGTTACCTTGCCTGCATCAACTTGCCGAATTTCAGCCTCCATGCTCAATTTAGCAAGTGTTTGTCCTTGTTCATCGATATCATCCGTTGTGGCAATATTTTCATTCTCGAATTTATTCACAGCTTTACCCTTTGATTTGTCTTTAATAACCAACTTGAGTTTCTTTTTTTTTGTGCCAAACCTTTCTTTAGCATTTTGTCTATTTTTTGTTTATAAAACATATATTAGACATGTAAAACACACATAACTCCATCAGAATATTAGACATGCCATTCTCACCCCTACTCCTTTCAGATTATCATCGTCTGTCATTTTCTCTTTCAATTGCAAAAATAAAAAAATTACATTAGTATTATACTAATGCTATATTAAAGTATTGTACTTGAAACGTTTATCATGTTGTGTTTCACTAGAAAATGATCTTATGTTTGATATGACATCTCGAACCATATTAGCAACATAATCTGATGAAACTTCATTCACATTAGCCTCAATTCTCATCAACCTAAGATCTATTACAAAATCATCAAAAGTCGATTCACTAGCTTGCACCACAGGTTGCATACCACAACCTACATTGGATGCATCCGCAACATCGTGTAATGAGTAACAATTAGTAACTAATAAATGTGTTTGAGAAATAGAATATTAAGTACAATACTTTAACAACTTGATCACCTTTGTGCAATCATTGTCATCCCTTACCCCCTATCTATCACCATCCAACAGAAGAGTTGGATCAGGAATCTCATTCACCCGTAGTTCTTCACACAGAAAATTTACTGCGTTATTTGACCTCTAGTAATCCACCTTCACATCATTTAATTGTTTCTTTAGCTCGTCTATCTCCATGCCCAACATTGTCACCTCTTTCTTTTATTTTTTAATGCATCTCTTAAGATCCTTCTTCAACCTTTTCTTCTCAACTTTTAATGATTCCATCTCCGCCTGCATATCTCCCACCTCACTCCCGCTGCATTCTTCCTTAGCCTTACTCTTGCCTTTACATTTTTTTATCTTCTCTATCCAATCACTCTTTATGTATTCCAAGCTGAAATTCTGCACAATAATTTCCTTTTTATGCAAAAACACACTCATTTTGCTATCATAGTTCCATTTATTAATAAACAGAAACACATTATTGTTTTCAGCAGGGAATAGAATCTGGCACTCCCGGAACCAGTCTTGAAACGTAATTACAATTACCATTAACCAAAAAGTTCAAAGATGTTTAGTACTAACAATACAACCACCAAATATTGTACTTATTTCATCCAACTAAGTACAATACTAACATTATTACCATTATCACTGCATTGTAGCCTTTTAAATATCCTTTCTTGTTAGCAATAACATCAACAAGCCCATTTTGTAGGTATTGTGTGATAGATTTTGGCCAGTTATAATTATCAAGGGGATGTAAATCATCTATCATGTCAAAGAAAACCCTACAAATAGAGAAACTCCCATATGGGAATAAAAAATCTTCCAGTAGAACCAAAATTCATATCTTGACAAAATCTGTGACGCTTTTTTCATCCTTTTTCTTTCTTAACATCTGCAATGTCTCCATTGCATCTTTCACTTTGGGGTTTGACCCAAAGTACCCCCTGACAACTGAGTTCTTGCCTGCAACCTTATCTGTTGAGTCCAAAATTACTTCTTCACCTACATAGTAAAGAATGCAAACATTTTAAAACTATACTCACAGACAATCATTTGTCTAACACAATACTTATTCACACATGACTTATTTATCTAGTACAGTACTCACCCTCCAAAACCAAATCAAAAAGACCAGATACATGTTCTGTCTTCAACTTCACCATCACATTTCTAAATAGAAATCCCTTTTGTAGCACATCATAGCAGCGGACAAAATCTTCTATTAATGTAAGATCCAATACAACATGACACTTCATGTCTAAAAATTCACCAAAAAATGTTTTCTTAAATTTCTTTTTATGATCCGTCTCAGCCAATTTGCACACCTTTTTAAATTTCCTAAAGTTGCACCTGGTTTGAATTCCACGTTCATTATCCATACTACAAAGATAAATATATATATACTTTAAAGTTGACTCAAGAACAAATACAGTACCTAGAAAAATGCATATTCAACTATAATTGTATAACAAGTCTACAAACATAAACACATTAACTACAGAATTCCATAGTAACACTGGTCCTATGGACAATTTTTTTTAATAATTTGGAGACATAAGTTGAGTACCCAATTGATACTGATCTCAAAAGTACAGGGCAAATCAGATCAACAATCAACTATAAAATACATCCATAAGTACGGTACCCACTGGTTAATTTTCAGCTAAGTTACTGACGCATAAGTACAGTACATAGCAAATTACAAATGAAGCATAATGCATAACTAGTCTAGAAGCATAAGTACAGTTCCTACAGAATCCCATAACAAAATAGGTCATATGAACGCATAAGTACAGTACCTAACAAAATACAAAATCAACTCTATATGTATAAGTGACCTACAACCGCAAGAATAGTACCTAGGGAATCCTATAGCAACATTGGTCACTAGGATAATTTTTTTTACTTACACTTTGTTAATGATGCCAAAAGTACAGTGCACACAAGATCAACAATCAACTATAAAATGCATCCATAAGTATGATACCCACTCGTTAATTTCAACTAAGGTATTGCTGCATAAGTACAATACCTTGTAAATTATAAATCAAACATAATGCATAACTGCTCCAGAATCATAAGTACAGTACCTACGGAATCCCACAATAAAATGGGTCTTATGGACAAATTACAAAATCAAATAATTTCATATATAAATATGGTACCCACTTGTTAATTTCAAATGCATACATAAGTATGATACCTACTTGTTAATTTCAAACTCAGTTACTGACACATAAGTATAGTACCTAACAAAATACAAAATCAACCATATTTGAATAACTGGCCTACAACCGCAAGCACAGTACCTATGAAATCTCATAGCAATATTTGTTATCTGGACAATTTTTTTACTAACACTTTGTTAATGATGCCAAAAGTATAGTGCACATCAGATCAAGAATCAACTATAAAATGCATGCATAAGCATGTTACCCACTTGTTAATTTTTAACTAAGTTACTGACGCATATGTACAGTACCTAGCAAATTACAAATCAAGCATAATTTTATATCTGGTCTAGAAGTATAAGCACAGTGCCTATGAAAATACACAACAACATGGGTCATCTGGACAAAAAACTTTACACAATGCAGACATAAGTCGAGTAACCAATTCATAATAGCCTCAAAAGTACAGTGCACATCAGGTCAAGAATCAATTATAATATACATCCATAAGTATGGTACTCAGTTATTTATTTCAACCAAATTAATAAGAATAAGTGCAGTACCTAGGAAATTAAAAAATCAAGTATAATTATATAACTGGTCTACATGCATAAACACAGTACCTACAGAATCCCACAATATCATGGGTCATCTGGATAATTTTTTTTTACAAATTGTAGACATAAGCTGAGTAACCAATTGATAAAGATCTCAAAAGTACAATGCACATCAGATAAAAAATTAACTATAAAATGCGTTCATAAGTACAATACTCACTTGTTAATTTTAACAAAGTTACTGACGCATAAGTACAATCCTAGGAAATTACAAAATCTGAGCATAATTATATAACTGGTCTACAAGTATAAGTATAGTATCTACAGAATCCCATAACAAATTGGGTCATCTGGACAAATTACAAAATCAACTATACAATGGATCCACAAGTACGGTATAGATTTGTTAGTTTCAAACTCAGTTACTGACACATAAGTACAGTACCTAGCAAAATACAAAATCAATCATAGTTGTACAACTGCTCTAGAAGTAAAAACACAGTACTTAGCCCATGAAAAAATGGGTCATCTTTACAAATTATAAAATCAACTATAAAATTCATATGTAAGGTACCGACTTGTTATTTTAAATCTCAGTTACTGACGCATAAGTACAGTACTTAACAAAATATAAAATCAACCATAATTGTATAACTGGTCTAGAAGCCCAAGCACAGTACCTACGGAATCCCATACCAACATTGGTCATCTAGTCAAAAAAATTTACCGTCATTTTTTTAATGATGCCAAAAGTACAGTACCTACTTCTTAATTTCAAATATAAAATGCATGACACACATTATGGTACCCACTTGTTTAGTTTAACTAAGTTAGTGACGAATAAGTACAGTACCTAGTACATTAAAACATCAAGCATAATTGTATAACTGGTCTATACACTTAATCACAGTACCTACCGAATACCATAACAACATGGGTTACTAGACAATTTTTTTTATAAATTGCAGACATAAACTGAATATTGAATTCGTAGTGATTTCAAAAGTACATTGCCCATATGGTCAAGACTCATCTATATAATGAATCTATAAATATGACTTCCATAAGTACGGTACCCAAAAGCACAATACATAATGATTACAAAAACACAATGCATTTCTGGTCAACATTCAGCTACAAAGAGGGAAATGTGAATGAGGAAAAAACGGAGCACAATACCTACCTTTTGGGTGAAACCGAAAACGAGGAGCTCCAATACTGCAAGGGTGCGCCCTCACTCTATGGTGCCCATGGCGAATCCAGCAGCAGACGCAGCAGATCGTCAGAAAGCAAGAAGAAGCGGGGGGAGCGGAGAGAGCAGCGGATGGAGCGGAGCTAGCTGCGGAGGTAGAGGCATACGGAAAGGGAGAAGCGGGGGAGAGCGGAGACACCGGCGCAGGTAGCCGTGGCGGAAATGGAACAGATCAGTCGAGGGAGGCAACGGCGAAGGGTGCGGGAGAGGCGACCGATTTGGGAGGCAGAGCAACCGCTGGAGTTTGGCAGGGGTTTGAGCAGAGGAGAGATGGCTCGAGAGGAGTGAGAATATTTCTCAGGAACTTGTAAGTGAGATTTGAAGCCGGCTGGACCGTCAATTTGGTACTAATCGAGAAATCGGGTGGGTGACCGGGTACAAAGGTGACTATGTGTAGCACAGCTCTATCTAGGATGCCTTAGACTGTAAGTTAGCGGATGGGTTAATTGCATTTTCATCTGGGCGTAATTAGCAAAGACCCAATGGACTGTAAGTTAATTGCATCCTTATCCATGCGCAATTAACATAGGTCCAATAGACTGTAAGTTAACCGGTAGGTAATATAGGACGCATCCTATAGAATGGGCGTCGAAGCTAATGGTAGTTATCGAGTTGAAAGTATGGGTTCATTTCAAATATGTTGTGGCCAAAACTTTCCGCATAATGCTAACTGTTGAAACTGGCGGAAGAGGAATGTTTTGTGTGCTCGTCAAGCGAGGATGCGGATGGGTTTTATGATTCCTGATCTGATTTTACGTAAGTGGGTTCGTGGTGGGGAAGGTCTTCTGAAGCAGCCATCGACAAACCATTTCTTTGGATGCCTATGAATTCCCCACTGAGATGACATACCATTGATCAGTTGCTAGGAATTACAATATCCAGGACTAGCTTGCCCGCTCGTGCATGGTACTGCATGCGGTTTGATACATAGTCATAAATTTGCGGCACTAAAAACATTAGTTGTCAAAATTCCCAACTAGCGCCCCTTTCTGAGCAACCTCATGCACTTAGTTCGTACAATCTCCATCCAAAGACCATGTCAATTGACATATTTAAATAATTTAAGAGCTCCATACTTAGTCAAGGACATGTACATTACATTCTCATCCGGACCAGAGGCACGAAATGTAGGAATTCCCTCCTAGTTATACAAAGGAGGGGAGGAGACAAAAACATTAGGCTAAAAAGTCAAAATAATATTTTTCATGTTTCTAATCATCAATTCATCATTTTTTGAATTTATTACCCAAAATTCATATTTGGAGTGCAATGCGTCCCTATAAGTGACACATTGCCTCCTAACAGGCAATGCTTAACTGGGAGGGACACATTTCAATTAAATTATTTTCTCAATAATGATGTCATGTCATAATTTTCTGTATAGCATTTATTGAATTTACCAACAACTCTAATAATCAATAGAAATAATATATCACGTTCAATACCAGAAAGTAGTGTAACAAAAACAAATTATAATAATGTAATCATAATGTGTAGAATTAATAAATACAATACAAAAACAGTAAACTACATTATTTATATAAAAATTAAACATATAAAATGTAATAAAATAACTATATATATATTGAAAATAAATATTGAAAGTGTGAATCCTACTAGTTTTATTTTCCCTCCTCAAGTTAAAATTTGAAAATGATTAACATGTTGGTTCAATAAAACATCAATTGATAAACTAGTAGATTTGGTGATGCACACAATGAACAACACAAAATTGAGCTCAAGTAATAAAATCAAAATGGTTACTTATTATGAAAGAGTGTTGTTTTAGTTAGTACCATTAGTGTTTTATAGTTTATGAGATTTGATTAAAATGTGTATATCCTAACACAAGAAATTGAAGTGATATCAAATGTTGAGACAAGTATTAGAAGATCAAATTTATTTGTGATCGAACATAAATTAGGGATTAATTTAATTTAATTGTTGATAGTAAGTTTCATGATGAAACGACATACATTTCATATTTTTACATCATTGACAAATGTATAAGAAAATAAAGTTTTAATATCATATGTTAATGATGTGATACTATTAATGACACTAGAAAATATTTTTTAGATCACCTATATTAATCGGTGCATATAAATTGAAATATGTTTAACATTCTAAGCAGCCTATTTTTGTATTTGATCGATTAGTAAAATTGTTCCTCCAAAGTATTCCAAGAAGTACAAACTTATATAAATGAAATTTATGGAAGATAAATAATATAATATGTGACAATATAATACATGGTATGTAATAATATATAAATAAACATTATTTATCATTTATGGAAATTTAATTCTGAATTGAAATGAAATGACATAATTATTCATTGTTTCTTTATGTATAACAAAATTAGTATAGGTAATAATTTAATTTTATTTATTTGTTAATATTATCTATTTGACATTTTTATGTTCATCCCTATGTATTGGTTTTTTTTCAATGCTATTAATTTTTTATGTTTTTTATATTATATTTGTATATTATGAATTAATATATGTACTCTATTTTATATGTATCATATTGTTTCATCTTATTTCTATATCATTAACATATTTTTTATATTTTTCAGTAGAGCCTCATGTGTTGTTATTTATTTATTTTTTATTAGTTAATTCTTTTTTATTTATTTTACATTTTGTGTGTGTACATACATACATACATACATACACACACACACACACACACACACACACACACACACACACACACACACACACACACATATATATATATACACTCAATTTTATATTTCTAGTATTGTATTTACCAATTATACGCATAATTATTGCATCTGCTAGTACTATTTATTAATGAACTGGTGTGTTTCATTACACTTATTCGAGTTTTAGGTATTAATATAAATATCTAGTAATATTACATGGTAACATTATTCAGAAAGTTATTATAAGAAACACCCTATTCTCGTAATTGGTCTCCTCTGGGGTCGCTATTCTTCTTAAAAAGGTAATGCGTTGGGACGCATTGCATACCAAACATTACATTATAGTCAATAATTTGTGAAAAGTGATAATTTGGGTTTTCAGTTTGGAAAATTGTTATTTTGATTTGTTTGAAAAAGATATTATACTGAATCAGTCCATTAGACACAACAAGCAATCGCCGAGCCTGATCAAGATCTTGATGTTTAATCATTCAAATTCGACCCCAATCAATTATATATGTTGAAGGCACAATCGAACAAATAGAAAAGTAGTGTTCGTTTGGTCTGGCTATACAGAATCCTCCAATATTATTTGGTGGACTGGAATTTGCTCTGTCGAGTGGCAACCCAACTTGTTAGGGTTACTAAAGTGGAAACCGAATTTCAAATGTGATATGACCCCTCAACAATGTCGTTTGTAGCGCGTTAGACTTGCTAGTCATTGTCATTAATGAAAGCACGTAGGTCTGGAAAGAAGACGGATCAACTTATGAAAATATTGCAATATAACGTGGGGTGAGATAGCACTATGTAAGCTAATCGTTAGTGTTGAGTTTAAAAGATTTGTTTCACGGTAATGAAGCATGAGATCGAATATCTTGATCAGCCTGCTGTGCCTAAAACTTTTCGGGTAATGTCAACATCTGAACTCTGAAATGAACCGAGTGGCATATATATATATATATATATATATATATATATATATATATATATATATATATATATATATATATATATATATATATATATATATATATAGTCTCCATCTGACATTAGACCTGTTAAAAGGGTGGGTGGGTTGGGTCGTTGCTAGTCTGGGTCTCGCATATGCGGGGCAGAAAGATAGAATGTTAAACAGATGGAGAAGTAGCACACCCAAACCCGACCCAACGGGTTGCGTGCGAGTAGCATGTAGGGCCCATATAATATGTGCACAATGAAAAGGTATTACTGATTTCTGCTCTACAACAAAAAGTAGAATGATTCATTAATAATTTTTGGTGTCAACATAGAAAAATGAGAGCTACATGCACAACTTTTCGTGTTTACCACAGTGTATATCTATTCCTTTCTCTTTAACAAAAAGAAACAAAAAGAAAACAACCATTGTTGCAATGTAAAACATAAAATTAAATTATATGGATGTTACAAATAGAATAATATATTGCAATAACAACACTATATTTTATTATCTTATGTTAGAAATTTTTGATATATCATATTTTTATGGCTATCGAGTACACGAAGTGAACAAAAAGACATTGTGACTGAATATAAAACATGCATTACACTATATGTTCATTAACATAAAGTAACAATATAGAAGATAAATATTTTGTTTCAATTAGTATAAACATTTAACAAAGGATATCAATCATGTCATTTAGACTTATCTCCTGAAATTGTGTATATTACACATCACCAATCTAGTTCCTTAGTATATGTTTAGGTGTGGCATGTGCATAAGTATTATTTTTACAATAAAATAATTATTTTAGTTAATTGGGCACTTACGGGTATTTGCGGGTCTCCTGCAAAACTCACTGATTAAACGGGTGGGTAAGGGTTTGGCTAATTTCTAGTAGGTGACTAATTTTATCACTCAAACCCAACTTAAATGGGTCAATCAGTCGGTGCCCGCATATCTCAACCTAGTTTGATAGGTCTATCTGACATATAGAAATCAGAATTCAAACACAGTCTAGCCTATGGCATGTAGAAATCAGAATTGAAGCACTAACTGCCAGCTATTGCTTTGGATGCCTAATGATTCTTTGGACTCTGATACCTTGCGTTGTATACTACCAGAGTTACATCTAATAGCGGAGATGGTACACCAACATCCTACCACCGTAAATTATATCACACAACGACGACAGTAATATGATAGTTTAAGAGTACCATGTTTGAAAAAACCCTAGCATAAACTACATGTGCGCTAGCAAAGGCCAAACACCCCCTCGTTCTACATGCAATGCAAGGTAGGAGACAACGTATTATAGCGAATGAATTCCACCAGACAAAGGAAGCAATTATAGAGCTCAAAATCCTAATGATTAATCAATGTAGGTCGCACACCCGAGAGCCTATATATACCGCTAAGACTAATCACCCTATTAAAAAATATAGTACGTCAGTATATTATCACGATATATGCGGCCAATGCTGGAATATATTATCCCAGTGTGATAAACTACTACATCCAAACAACAACGCAATTGCCCCTGTGAGAAGAAACAGCTCGGAAAGAAACCCAATGATGATTTTGGATGTACGACTACTAATTGAATAGTCTTCCTATTCGATTTGATTTGTCACATGAGAACGTAGAAATACAAAAAAATATAATCTTGCGGACACTGAGTCGTAGATGAAGCAACACAAAATTGTGATTTTAATCATTTCTAAAATATTTAAGATAAATTTGAGTTGCATGTTCGCACATGAGGCTTTTGATGGAATGATAGAGGATTATTAAGCAAAAGTCTACCAACAACACAACAATAATTGCAAAAATCGAAATTTGACTCTTGACAAACTTAAATGCGCACCCAACCAATGATGGACTTGTTGGCACAATAGACAAAAAGAAAGAGTAATGCTACACACAGTTAGGTATATATCTGACCCCCCCCCCATTTTTCGTAGAGTATACAAAAGCCTAGTTCCAGCCGTTTCTCTGATACGAATTAACTCCAGTAGAAGCTGAAGAGTTCGGAAGTTCTCTAACAACTCCTTTCTCCAACCTCAATTTCTCTGTTGCAACTCCTCTCACCAGTCCCATTCCACCCCACCGACGTTCTCACTCTAGTGCATTAAGTCTGATTCCCAACTTTGTCAATTTTATTGGAGTGTAGCGTTCGTGCCGAAGCTGAGCGTCCTATATTCTTCGTCCATCACCGAATGTTAGTATAGTACATCTTGTATTGTACTTTTTGTATTGTACATTTTGTATTATAATTACGTGTAAAATAAAAAAATGTGCAATATTTGAGGTATTGTAATGTATGTATGTATTATACCCAGAAAATAAGTTAGTTACATGTGTATGTCTTTTAGTAAAATGTGAATTAGTTCATGTAAGTATTGTATGTAGCTATCGATATTCTTTTTTACATGATTTTTTGAGGTATTGTATGTAATTTATGAAGATATTGTATGTGGTTAGTATTGTACTTCTTGGACAACGTGTCTGTTAGTAGTGTACTTTTTCCATGCAATTTTGACAAATGATGTTATTGTTGTACATCTCGTATTGTATGTCTAGTATTGTCATCATGTACTGTACATCATGTAATGTATTGAATTATGATAATTACCTGGAATAAGTGATTCTCGGTGGAAGGAAATAACTTATTAGTGATTTAGAATTCTAAAATTAATATGTAGATAATTTATAACAAACAAAATTTCAAATGAGTCTTGTACTGAACGTATTGTATTGTACATCCAGTACTGTACGTCTTGTAATGTCTGTTGGTGTAAGGACCCTGACCCCCATTTTGGGTTATCTTGTTTGCTTTGCCTAACCCTGGTGTTTAGTTGCTTACTAATCACCTTTAGTGGTGATTAGGGTTTGTTTGTGCTTGTTGAGTGTTGGAGGTGCTACTTAAAATTAACCCAAGTCTAGGGTTGATGAGCAAGTTTGTCACCTGAGAGGTGTTCCCCTCTCTCCTTGCTTCCTCTTGTGTTGAGAGGAAGGGTTGGGCTCGTTTCTTGAGTTGCTTTGGGCTTGGATGAGCCTTGTTGGACCTTGTCTCGGCCATAGGTGTGCCGACCATGGTTGTGTCGGCCATGGATGTGTCGCCCATGAGGCTGTATCGGGCAAGTGTGGGTGTATCAGCCATGGACTACCTTTGACTCCTAGCTTCATTTGTGTCACCACTCTAGTAGACACTTGGTGCATGATGCTTGCATGTGGCAATTTCCTTGGACATGTGAATGGGGCAAGATGAGAGGGTGGTGTTGCCCATGGACAAGTGTCCCTAGGTGGGCGACACATTGCCTTGTTTTACCTTGGTTTCTCCTCCATCCTATTCTATATATGTATCCCCTTTCTCTAGCTAAGGATCCCTTTAGTTCCTTAGTTTCCCCTCTCCCTTGGTGCACGACACCTCTCCTTTGCAAGCTTAGTGGCCGATCCTCCTCCTTCTCCTGGGAGTCTTCTTCTTCCTCTAGTGGTGGCTGAACCCTAGAGTGCCTTGTTCTTCTTCTTGTGGTGGTGCTTGAGCTTGGAAGCTTGGTGCTAGGAGCTTGGAGCTTTACATAACTCCTAACCCTAACCATACTACCTTCTTCTATATTGTATGTTTTCATATGTTCATAATCGGCCATGTATGTTGCTAGATATGTTTCTTGCTTAGTTGCACCTTTAGTCTTGTGGTTATAGTGATCTTGTTGTTACGGTTGAGATTTTGTACCTTTATACCCTAGGTTGGACGAACCATGGTTTAGGTTTCCTTGTTGAGCAATATCCCTTTTCTCTCCTTGGTTATGAGAAGTGAGTTTGAGCTCTAGTGATGTGGGCAATAACCCTCTCTCATTTAAGTTGAGAGGTGAGTCTACATCCTAGTTGCTTGGGCAACACCCTCCTCTCACCTTGGATTTGAGAGGTGAGCTTTTTTATGGATGATGACCTATGTGGGGTGGATCCTTGTAGTTGCCCGAGTTGTAATGGAGGTTGTGCAAAACCCCTCTCTCTTGGTTGTTGAGAGGTGAGCCAACCTTCTAGATCAATTAGGGTTTAGTGTCCTTGTGCTTGAGGTTGAAGATGACCTTGGGGTTGTGCCGCCCGTTTGTTTAGTCTTGAGTTGTACCCTTGGCCGTTGTGCCTAGTTGGTGTTTTGGTTGGTGGTCGATACCCTTGTGTGTTGGGCGATATGCCTTGTTGGGTGCCCTATACGATACACCTAGCTAAGGAGGTTGGCTTGGTGCCCGATGTACCTTGGACGTTATAGAGCTCAGTGGGCTATTCTTGTGTTGGGCGTCATGGTTGGTGGTGGTGATGCCCGATATGGTGACATATAGAAACCCTTAATGCTGCTTCATTGGAGGCCGATATGGAGTGTTGCCCTTGACCGATAGGTTTCTTTGGAGCATTTTGGTGTCACCTGAGTTGTGAGTAGATTGGATGATACCATGTTTTGACAGTGAGAGCTTTGGGTATTTGAGTGGTGTGGCAGCCCGATAGGTACCTTAACCCTAGATGAGCGATAGGGCTTATTCGACGCAGATAGATAGTTGTTTCATGCTTAGCCCTTGCACGATACACTCTCTTAACCTAGCTGCACGTTATGCCTTGTGCATCTGATATGTGCATCAGGTTGCACCACATGTCTTGATCTCTAGTTGCACGACACCCTTGGGTGGTGGTCGATACCTTCTAGGGTTGGCCGACATGTGTTTATACATATGGTTAGGCCGGTATGCTTTTGGTAAGGAATGCTACCCTGCCCGTTACAAGCTGTGGTGAGGGACACGCCACCCGCCACCCCTTTTTGGTGAGGGCAGTGGAAGTTTCAGTAAGGGTTCTGATAACCTGAGATGTATACAGATGACAGTTCCAGGTTAATAATAATATTACATGTGTTATGATCACCTTGAATCATGTATATATGATGATGTGTTAAAATGATAAGCTTGGAAGCATATGAGTTGCTTCACATGATGATGTGACCCATGTCTATGGTCACATGTATGAGGCATGAATGATAAAGCATATAATCATCAATGTTGCCCTATATTTGATAGCATGATCATTCTGTTAATCCATTATGGCTTCAATTATCTCTATGAATGTGTATACTAACCATGTAGGTATTTCATGCGGATTCATAGCCAAGTAAGGGCTATGAGGTATATATGTTTGAATAACACTGCATTGTGATGGTCACTCTTGTTGATGAGATAACCTGCATCACATGTATGATGTGTTTAGGTCTGAGGACCTGATATTGGCCAAAGTTCCTAGTTGAGGTGTTATCCTTTGATGATGAGATCCGGGATTGTTATCCCAAGTAATGAGAATGCCTTAAGAGGCAGTGGTTTCTTGTGATAAGGGATTGAGATCCCGGGATAATGTGATGGTGGTAATAATAATGTAACTTAATATTCTATATGTGTTACAACCTGGTTGCCTCAACAATCCACTTAAAATATATTAACTAATTACAGTGGAACATATCATGTAGTTTTCCCTGGCCATAGATCCATCATCGTCAGTAGATGGTGATGGTGAAATAGGTTCTCCTGTGGTTTAACCTAAAAGCGCATATTATTGAATATGTGTCGTTTCTCCTAGCCAAAAATGAGGAGGTTAGAGTGCAACTTCGGTTGTAGACTCCAGAGTGCAGTTTCAGGCCCGTAGCTCGATATGTTGGACCATGGTGAATAGGCCCATGGCTCGGAATGTGTGATAAGAATAGAATGAATGCGTTCATTGCTCAGAGCACGGTGAACATGCCCGTGACTCAGTTTCACTAGCGTTGATACCTGTACCAAGGTGGGCTAGGAAGAGGGTAGCCTGACCTTGTGGCTGAGGCCACTTAGGCATGAGACTGTGGTCCTGCTTGTGTTCGTGCACTGACCATGAGGTGGGAGGTCATGAAATCCGGCTCTTCCATCGACTTTTTATGGCACCGGCTTGGGTTTCACAACCGAAGGTTGGATTTGAGCGGTACGGCTCACTTCCTCAGGGCATAATAAAACGTAATCCTGCCAAATAGTATATCTTGCTTAGAACAAAATGTGAAACATTGTTTGAGGCCTTGCTTATATAGGTGATCTAGTTGAACTATGCACTTGTTCGTACGATCCTTATATCTTGTGGTAAGTTCTTATAAATCTTATCTTGTCAATCATGTTCCATAAAGAAATGCTTGGTTATATGCCTCTCGAATATCTTGGTAAGCTTGATGGTAATAATAACCTTGTTCTATATTCAGCTCTTATTGTACGCTTTGTCAGTTATCTGTTGTTGTTGCTTTAACCTTTCTGAGGTTTTGTGGTTTCAGCGGGGAGTTATGTTTCTCGTTGGGACTGTGTGTCTCACCCCATTGGTTTACAACCTTTTTAGGTAATCGTGCTAGACGTGGTGGTGGTCGCGGGGTTGTGGCCGAGCATCAAGAAGAGCAGTAGAAGGCAAGAGATGGATGCGCTGCTATTTTGGTTGTTTTGTAGTAGAGTCCTAGAGTCATCAATGTACTCTCAGGTCCTCAGAGGTGTTTTGACGATGTTTTACGATATGCAGCTGCTGAAGTTTTATATATCCTACTGTTGGCCGGATGTGGCCCATTGTGTATGTATAAATAGGTGATGAACTTCTGTGATGACAAGACAGCTGATCTTATAAGTTGTGGACAAGTATTAAGACTTATAAATGTTTATATAACATGTCTTCTTACATGATGAGGATCTGAATGTAATAGTTTCATGGTTTGTTTGTGTTCTGAAATTGGTTTTTAAATAATCTGTATTTTTGGTAATAGGTGGTTTATGATGTTTTCTGCACATTTTTGCGTGGCACCTCATTGTCTGTGTGATAGTGGGATGTGACGCCACAGTTGGTACTTTATGACGGGAAAGTTAACACAACTTTTGATCATCAGGAACAATTACTTGAACAGAAAACTTCATTAAGACTTGAAAAAAAATGTTTAACAATTAGAACAATATAGATAATAAATTTCAATACAAATGGTAAATGTACAATACTTACAGATTTGTGAAAGAATATGGAGTGAGAAGAATTAGGGAGGTACTTAGTATTGTAGGTTTGTAGAATTACTAATTTGAATGCTTTCAAAAAAATAAAGGGAACTAGCAATGAACGAAAAATTGAATTTGAATATTTTTTGTAATTTGTGATGGAATTAGATATCAAAAGTAAAATCTATAGGGAAGTGAATTATCTGCACTTTGCATGGATTTTGTATGACTTTTGGATGAGTTGTAATGCAAAAATAGATGCAACTAAGGTATCTCTCGGAAGCGACGTTGCCCACGTCTTCCCGAGGTTCGAGAAGATGGGCGGGTAGAAAACTGATTAGGGCTAGAATTATTCAAAAGAAAAAAGGTGTGAGTTTTTGTGTGGCTCTATCATTTAATCATCACACCTAAATGAGTTGGTGATCCTATGATAGATTCTCTCGGTCGGGTGGCAAGAAAAAATGTTACCGCTGGAGAAGTAGGAAATCAAATTTTGGATGTTGTACCCGACCCAATTCCCCACTAATGTTTTGTGTTGGCGCGACTGGGACATGCTGGCTCTTTGATTTGTCAATGAAGTTTCTTCTGACCAACCTCATTATAAAAGACGTGAACTATAGACCCCTGGGCCTAGCCCTGCTCCACCCAGCATAGAGCAAGTTCTATTCCTTCCTCATCATCTGGACCGTCCCTGCAAAACACTTAGATAAACATCGATTCTATCATATCCTACTCAATGGCGGAGGCATAATTTGGTTAAGGGGTGGGCACCTTTTATTGCACGTGAAAGGGTAGGGCACACCACACAATATTGCTTGTAAATTTTCTAAAATCTTTAATAAATAAGCCTTGATCAATGAACATTTTGACAAACATGAGTGGGGCATGTGCCCACTTGTGCCTACATGTGGCTACACCACTAATCATGCTGATGTTTATATTTCCATCTTAAACACAACTTCTGCTTGTCATCCTATATCGTCCCTTCCCAAGAATTAATTGGACAAAAAGTTCTTGTGATTATAAGTACTTACTGATAACACCCAAATTAGCGCATATTTTCTATGCATTTTATCTATAGTTTTGTGCCACTTTAGTCTTAATATGCACTCTTTTGTTCATGTTTTATGTTTTCTGTCTCTCTATTAGATAATGTAGTGAAAATAGCCAATAATGTAGCTAATTAGCCTGTTTTAGACTTGTAGGTACCAAAACTAGCCAATTTTGGGACTCCCAAGTACTGAACCTAAAAAGACAAGAATTCCAGCAGCTGACCGATAGGGCCTGGATGATATGGCCGTGCCGACCGATACGGTCGCGCCGACCGACACGACCGCGCCGACCGACACGACCGCGCCGACCGACACGGACGCTTCCCGATACGGCCGTCGCCCGATACGGCCGCGCCGACCGATACGGCCACTGCCCGATACGGCCGTCGCCAGACACGGCCGCGCCGACCGATACGGCCGCGCCGACCGACACGGCCGCTGCCCGATACGGCCGTCGCCTGATACGGCCACCTGATGCCTCAAGATCGAAGCCACAGATGAAGGACACGTGGACCAATAAAAGCTACAACTCCCATCAACTCGCTGCCTATAAATAGCAGCTGCCAACCTACAGAGCAAAGAGAGGGAGCCGAAGGGAGGACCCGGCAAGAGCTAGTGCCTAGACCAAGGAGCTAGTATGTCGAGTTCCCCAAAAGTCTACCGACCGATACGGCTGTGCCGACCGATACGGCTACGTCGACCGATACGGGTGTGCCGACTGATACGGGTGTGCCGACCGATACAGGTGTGTCGACTGATACGGGTGTGCCGACTGATACGGGTGCGCCGACGGATACGGGTGCCGACCCATACGGCCGCCGACTGATACGGTCTAGAGAGAGAGTGAGCCGAGGAGTCCAGAGGGATGAAGAGAAGACCCAAGGGCCGAGATCCGACCTGCACAAGGGCCGAGGAGCGAGAGCCACCTCTCCTCTACGGGCTATATCTCTTCCCTCTTCTTTTTCATTCTACTGCATTCCTTTGTTTCTTGTACAAATGATGTTTATCCATCTTTGTTCGGTGCCAGCTATGCTTGTCTATGGCTAGCTAGCTCCTTCTTGGCTATGTGGCCCGATCTGGGCATGTTTATATACCTTTTCCTTAAGCAAGTAGATTCATATCAGATCTAGTATGTTGCATGTTCTATTTTCTCTTTCCAAGTTATGATTGCTAGTTTGGTTGATCTCTTACTCGCTTGTACTGCTATTTCTGCCTGTATCGAGAGATCCGTTGTAGGAATAGCTAAGAGAGGATAGTTTGGATCAGAACCCAAGAGGAGGACGATCTCAGGTATTCTGTTCCTAACACCCCAGAATATCCTAAGGCCCGAGAGGGAACTTAGTATATTTCGAGGTGTTGATATGTCATTCCTTGAGAGAGGGTCGATGACATATCGTTGATGGTTTTAGTCACGCATCGCGAGAGCGAGTGGGACGACCCCACAGGACAGATGCCATTATGTGTGCTAGATGCTTGCTTAGGTATTCGAGGGTTGTCTACGCCCGAGAACGAGTGCATAGACTGCCCCGTTTGTGGTTACATAGCCAGAAACTCTCTTTCTATATTTAGTAGACTCATGAGCTCTGTTTTGTTTTGTTTTCTTTTCTTTGTTTTGATTTAAATCGTGACAACCCGCTAGACTAGTTCTAGCGTTTACTTTTATCGACTATCGTCTTGTCTTATCTGACTAAAGAACGAGATATATGTGGCGTCCTAAACGTCACCACGTCCCTGTGTTCGACCTCGTATATCTACTTCGACCCCGTAATAAAAGTTGTGGGGGCCTAGAAGGTTTCAAGTTATAAATTTAAAGCTTGATTCCTTCCTTCGTCCCGCGTTCATTTCTGGACGCGTGAAAAAAGGCTGATCAACTTTTGGCGCCGTTGCCGGGGAGGTGGTTTTCCACGTTTACACACCTAGTAGATTTTTGTTCTCTCACTATAAGCCTGTATATACAGGCATAGTTTTCCTCTTGCTTTACACATACTTGTTCATATATACTAAATCACTTTTATTTTTCTCATACCTTTTTCAGCCATGGACCTTGCTTCCGCAAGACAAGTCATCTTGTCCACCTGTCCTCCCGATTTTTTCCGCAGTTCCGACTGCTGGCAAATAATTGAAGGTCGTACTCTGCAACTAGTCGAGTTATACTCACCTCCACCGTCGTCATATGTTGAAATTCCAACAAAGGAGACTGCCAGTCAACCATCGACTCTCGTGCTATCATGGGATCAAGAACTGATCAAGGCAGTGGAGTTAGCTGGAGAAAGTGCCAAGGCACTCACCTCCCTAGTTCCTCATCTCCAAGAAAATGCCGATCCACTCCAGCAACTATTAGACAAGCAGGAGCATCATCTCAAAGCAGCCACCGGGGCTCCAGACCACAGTAGTAGTATAATTCAAACCGTTGAACAAGGGTCCATCCTAAAGCATCAGTTTGATACAGCGGGTTCCCCTTACATGTGCATGACATAATTGACGGGTCTCGAAAGCATTGTTGCTCAAGTACAACAACTTAATGATAAAGATGTTGAACAAGGCAGGAGGCTCCAAGAGCTCATCGATCTGGTTACAATTCGGTTACAACTGCCATCACAAGACAATGAAGATGTTAGTCATCAAGACCATTCCATTAGGTATGAAGTGGAGTATGAATCACCATCCTATTCAGACCATCAACTGGATTCACCAGGATTTTTCTGTGAAGACCAACCCACTTGGGAAAGCCCTTCATTCTATCCAGATGACCCAGTTGATGAACCAATGGAAGAAATGAGTCATAGACATGAATGGGTCCATGATGACGATGATGAAGACTCAAAAAGCCAATCGACCTCACAACCAGAAGGTTTGTTTGAGGAACCAGAGTCAGATATTGAACCAGATCAGAGTGAAATTTCTCATATTGAGACTTGTCATTTTGCTTTGAGCAGTACGTCAACCATGGTTTGGAACAATTTGTTCGACGACGACGATGACGATGACAGCTGCTCGACATGGAGCAGTGAGTATAGTAACGAAGACGAGTTGGAGCAGCACGAGCCATCATTCGCCACCATCCCTTTACAAGGCTTGGTGGACGTCAAGGGGGTAGGATGGACAGTTCACCACAACATGGCTATTGAGCATGAAGACACCCCTGACTCCACGCCAGGTGATAAGCTTGGGGTGGTAGAACCACAAACAAATTCTTCAGGAGGTACTTTTTGCTCAGAAGATGATTGGATGACTCATACTGTACATGAAGATCTATCTGAACATCCAACCTCAAGTGTAGAGATGGAGAGAGAAGATATGAGTCATCAAGATGACATCCAACCTCTCTCATCCATCTCATCCTGCGTAGACATCCCAAGACCTTCATTTTCAGATTCATATAATGAAAGGTACCTTGAGGATGATTTGCCAAGGAATTCATCCCAGTGCAGCTCAAATCAATTCCAGCACAAAGATGACTTCACCGAGTCGCCAGATTTTACTTTTGTTCTTCAGACTCGGCAAGGCCAACACATCCGCCTATTCTACTCATATTATGTGGCGGAACCCGTCGGCTAGAAACAGGTGACACTGGTCCCAAAACTCAGAATTTGGGATCCCAGTGTCGTGGGGCAGCCACCCCCTTTTCTATTACCCACCCTCCCACCCTTTTATTATAATAAATTTTGCTTTTCATGTTCTTGCTAGTTTCTTTCCTCTAACTGTTTTATATCCTTGCATCCATGCATCATCTTTAGAACTTCAATAACTACCATTAACAATCATGCATTCCTGCCTCACTATTTCAAGTTTAAGTCTTGCTCGAGGATGAGCAAACTCTTAAGCTTGGGGTGGTAGGCTTCACCCTTCTTTCTCTTCACCCTTCTTGCATGCATGTTTATTTCTTGCATATAGCATAAGCTTGTAGCTTCACAATTATGGCTATGTGGTGCGACTCTAATAGATAAATGCTTGACTTTATGCCTAATTGCACAATTTTCATCTTAAAAATTGCTTGACCTTTTGCTTGACTTGCTCTTTGACTCTTTCCTTGAGTTTGGTAATAAATCTAAGGTTATGTCCCTTTTCATAGCTTAAAGCTAAATTCCCTTGATCTATGTTGTGAATGGAAAATCCATGGTAAAGGACCGTTGGAATGGGCTAAATCATGATTAAAGTCTCCTAGCTGCGAATTTCACAAGCTTGCCTCTATTCTAAGGATTCTTGAATCATAATTGCTACTTCTCACACATGTATCAAGCAGATTACGATGGGCTTTGAGCTGTGATCAAGATGAAATGTTCCTCCTTGATGGATTACGTGCCTTCTCACATTAGATTGAGTCAAAAAGATGAAAAATATAAAAATGTGCAAAAGAGGCTTGGCCACCCACAAAATCCCAAAAATATCTATATAAGTTCTCACCCAAGCCCAAAAATAGAATGCAGATGATAAAAGCCTGAGTGTGAACAATAAATGAGCGATGTTTTCTCTTTTAGGAGAATTGAGGATGGTGCCCAGCCGGTGTATGACTGCGCTCACGAACGCGGATATGCCATGCCTGGTAGTACCACTCCAAATGCTCATTAGAGAGTCACTAGGAACCCCTAGGAGACCTATGAGATCATCTCAGTAGCATGGTTGGTTTGGGCGCAGTACGAGGAGTTCATCTCACTGCTTTGGGCCAACTGGCTCGGACTGCAGAGACTGTTGCTCATTACATGGACCAACCTGACACAGATCGGGATTCTCAGAAGTCAGTAGAGTCTTTTTACTTTGTTTCTTAGGACATGAATAAGTGAGAGGCAAGTTGATTCCCGATTGGTATGCATGGATTCATGGTGATAGTTCATTGCTCATCACCTGCTTGATCACCTAAATGACAACTCTTTCATGTTTAAATAATTATGATTCAAACCCTCATGAGTATCGACAGGTTGTACTGAATTTGCTTAATCTTGCCTGGAAATTCTTTGATCTTACTTTGGCAGGATTGTGCTTGTTTGGTGGGGGTTTGTTCTGAGATGACATGGATCAAGAGTATTGATGCTTTAAACTATTTTTCTTAACCTTAGCATTTATTGCCAAGCTTAATTTCGATGTTATCTTTTGTTCTTTGAGCATAGTCTTACTTGAGGACAAGCAAGTTTTAAGCTTGGGGTAGTTGATAACACCCAAATTAGCGCATATTTTCTATGCATTTTATCTATAGTTTTGTGCCACTTTAGTCTTAATATGCACTCTTTTGTTCATGTTTTATGTTTTCTATCTCTCTATTAGATAATGTAGTGAAAATAGCCAATAATGTAGCTAATTAGCCTGTTTTAGACTTGCAGGTACCAAAACTAGCCAATTTTGGGACTCTCAAGTACCGAACCTGAAAAGACAAGAATTCCAGCAGCTGACTGATAGGGCCTGCTGATACGGCCGCGCCGACCGACACGGCCTCACCGACCGATACGGCCGTCGCCCCGTACGGCCGCACCGACCGATACAGCCGTTGCCCGATATGGCCGTCGCCCGACACGGCCGTGCCGACTAATACGGCCGTGCCGACTGATACGGCCGCTGCCTGATACGGCCGTCGCCCGATACGGCCACTGCTCGATACGGCTGTCGCCCGATACGGCCACCTGATGCCTCAAGATCGAAGCCACGGATGAAGGACACGTGGACCAATAAAAGCTACAACTCCCATCAACTCGCTGCCTATAAATATTAGCTGCCAACCTACAGAGCAAAGAGAGGGATCCGAAGGGAGGACCCGGCAAGAGCTAGTACCTAGACCAAGGAGCTAGTGTGTCGAGTTCTCTAAAAGTCTACCGACCGATACGGCTGTGCTGACCGATACGGCTGCGTCGACCGATACGGGTGTGCCGACCGATATGGGTGTGCCGACCGATACGGGTGCCGACCGATACGGTCTAGAGAGAGAGTGAGCCGAGGAGTCCAGAGGGACGAAGAGAAGACCCAAGGGCCGAGATCCGACCTGCACAGGGGCCGAGGAGCGAGAGCCACCTCTCCTCTACGGGCTATATCTCTTCCCTCTTCTCTTTCATTCTACTGCATTCCTTTGTTTCTTGTACAAACGATGTTTATCCATCTTTGTTCGGTGCCAGCTATGCTTGTCTATGGCTAGCTAGCTCCTTCTTGGCTATGTGGCCCGATCTGGGCATGTTTATATACTTTTTCCTTAAGCAAGTAGATTCATATCAGATCTAGTATGTTGCATGTTCTATTTTCTCTTTCCAAGTTATGATTGCTAGTTTGGTTGATCTATTACTCGCTTGAACTGCTATTTCTGCCTATATCGAGAGATCCGTTGTAGGAATAGCTAAGAGAGGATAGTTTGGATCGAAACCCGAGAGGAGGACGATCTGAGGTATTATGTTCCTAACACCCCAGAATATCCTAAGACCCAAGAGGGAACTTAGTATATTCCGAGGTGTTGATATGTCATTCCTTGAGAGAGGGTCGATGACATATCGTTGATGGTTTTAGTCACGCATCGCGAGAGCGAGTGGGACGACCCCACAGGACAGATGCCACTGTGAGTGCTAGATGCTTGCTTAGGTGTTCAAGGGTTGTCTACGCCCGAGAACAAGTGTATAGACTGCCCCGTTTGTGGTTACATAGCCAGGAACTCTCTTTCTCTATTTAGTAGACTCACGAGCTCTGTTTTGTTTTGTTTTGTTTTCTTTATTTTGATTTAAATCGTGACAACCCGCTAGACTAGTTCTAGCATTTACTTTTATCGACTATCATCTTGGCTTATCTGACTAAAGAACGAGATCTGTGGCGTCCTAAACGTCACCACGTCCCTGTGTTTGACCCCGTATATCTACTTCGACCCCATAATAAAAGTTGTGGGGCCCTAGAAGGTTTCGGGTTATAAATTTAAAGCTTGATTCCTTCCTTTGTCCCGCGTTCATTTCTGGATGCGTGAAAAAGGCCGATCACTTACGAATAAAGTGGAACCTTTATCTAAAGATATTTATACTTTTCTACAGCGGATGATAGTGGAAGTTTAGGTATCATATATATGGTTTGCTTAGTGAATGTAAACACGAACACTCGAAAGGGTTACAATCAATATTCAAACCCTGCTTCCAAAACATTAATGTTGTGAACTTGTGATATACCATATTGTTTCTCCTTCGAAATCAAATTAAGAAGACTTAATGCCATGTTCACAATGGTGCAAATTAAATGAATGAAATAAATCACCAGATCAAACAATTTACTTTATTTTCACTTGATCATTGATGTTATAGTCTTCATTGCACTACAACATTATATGATCTGTATCATTTATGTATCTAATTTAATTTCATGAGGTTTTAACTTGATTGTGGTTTCGTGTAGTATTGGTGGAAAAATGTTTTGTTCCCCACCAAGAAAGATTGCTTGGGCCATAATGTAGTAGGATACGATGCCAATGCAATGCAATGATATAAGTACTCCCACTAATCTCTTGCATATTCTTGTTATTTACTCTTTTCTTGAGTAACAAGCATGTATACACATTTTTCTTTATGTTTTATTCATTTAATCTGGATTTTACATTGTCAAAGAACTTTTTTCTACCTCGTTGGGATCGGTAATACTGAGTTTGGGCACATGAGGTTGTCTGATACATTCTTCATTTATAACTTCATGTCTTTACTTGATCTTTGTTAGTTGAACCATATCTTATTTGTTTGCTTCATGAAGCTTTATGATGAGCTTTTTTCCATTACTGATATGGTGGCAGCACCATTTATAAGAGAAAATGTGTGGGTCATGCGTCCTCTGGCATACGCGCGTCTCGCGCGCAGTCACGGGCAGTTTCCCACTGTGCGGGATCCATTCCATGCTGGTTTGGGTCTGGGAGGGTGGTTTAGAGGGTTGACATGGCAGGGTAGGTACTAGGTGACATGTGTATTGATTTAACTATTTTGTGGAGTGACAATTAGTGAGAAAATGAGATAGAAAAATTGTTTAAGTATTTTTTTATGAAATAAATATTATTAGATTCGTAATAAAATAATACATATTAACAAGACCAGCCTTGACATACTTTTGAGAAAATAATACGTGCACATATTGATATTATAATTTTTAAAAATATGTTCATGATGTTCAGACTGGGTCTATTAAACTCCAATTTGAGCTCATTGGATTGATTGTAGGCGTGATACATGTGAAATGAGGCGCAATACATGTGAAAGTAAGTGGAATCAAAAAGAAAATTTGGGGCACAATCAAGCCCAAAGTAGTCGCATTGGATCGATTGTGGACGAGATACATGTCAAACGGGCATAATACATGTGACATTAGGTGCAATCAAGAAGATGAACTAGGTGCATTACAAGACTAACTTGGCACAATTCAAGAAGAAGAATTAGGCACATTACACTACTTAAATCAAATCTGAGTAGGGCTCATTCAAGTCCAAATTGACCAGCTGGACTCAAATCCAATTGGGTGCATTCAAGTCCAAATTGGGCACATTTGATCGATTGTATATTATATTTGTATATTCTGAATTAATATATATACTCTATTTTATATGTATCATATT